>APFE031414916.1:80892-119327 GCA_000404065.3 Pinus taeda | reverse complement strand
TCTTGACCATGTTCTTGAAGTGCAATATTGTTCAACAGATGATCAGGTTGCAGACATCTTCACAAAGGCTCTCACAGAGGCGAAGTTCACTAAACTTCGATATATGCTTGGAGTTCAGGAAGTTGTCACTAAGGGGGGATAGGCTCTAGTGCCTCCGTCCTTCTCCTATTGTGTCATATTTGTAAATCCTTCAATCCTATCCCAAGTTGTTCTTAAGGGGGGATGTTAGGATATTCCGACACATAGGGAATAGTTAAGTTCAACTTGGTCTAGTATAGAGTTAGGTAAAGTGTGTTTCAAGTGTGTTTCTTTACCGTTGTACATTTTGTAACTTACAATCCGACGGTCACGATATGTAGTGATCCGACGGTTCATTCTCTCCTCGGTATTATCGACACTTGATCCGTGGCTTGACACCCGATTGGTCCATGACTTCTATTTAAAGCGCATGGAGGGTCATTTGTAGGTTAACCGTGCATGAGAGAAGCTTATGTAAATTTTCATTCTTTTATTAATAAATTGCCTGTAGTAGCCACGTTGCGCAGGCCGTGGACTGTTTCCCTCTCTGAGGGTTTTAACCACTTCAAAATACTGGTGTATTGATCTGTGATCTGTTTGTGAGCGGTGTCCTTTTGGTGTTCTGTCTGAGGAACTTACCTTGTAAATTCTTACAGGGACTTAGGTGGTCGATAGAATTTGCCAAAACCCTTTTTGGGTTTTATGTGGGGTGAATCCAAAAAAATTTGTAGAAATTTCTGGGCAAATCCAAAAAAATTTGTAGAAATTTCTGGGCACTTTTGAGGGGTCAAATACAGGGTTGTTTCCCGTTGTAGCAGTGGTTTACACCAGGAAGGGTGCAGTTTCTTTTGGGATATTTTCCCGCACTTGGAGCCATTGATTTGTCACCCTGTGTTTTGCGTTTCTTGCTATAGCAAGCTCAGGTTTCTCTTATCATGATTATTGTACTCATTCTCTATTATATTAATACAATGGCTCAGAGTTTTTGCCCACATTTCAGTGTTTATTTGTGTATGGATGTGCATGCTTGAAATTTATAGTTGTAGCTAGTTCTTTGCTTCTGTTATCTATTGTATTTTTCCATTTGGAACATTACATAATACTTATATGAGCAACATTCAGTGATCTATTTAAAGTATAGACCAGTGCTTCAAAGTAAATGACAAATGTTTGCTCAAAAATAAAATTAAAGATATAATGATAAATAATCTTGCAAAATCAAATGATAGACCATAATGAACTTATAAATATAACTTACAACTATAAAGGAAATAGTACTTGGAAGAACATGCTCAAGTAACAAGATAATGACATCAATTACTCATGAGCTAAATGATCATCAAAGTAACAAATACATGAAATAACTTGAAATAGCGTTACACCAATGAAGAATATTTGAAGTACAAGAAAGCTAATAGTTGTAAAAGTAAAAGATTCATAATTCTTGCATAATAAAATAAATGCTTCTTGAAATAAGGACAATATTTACAAATAAGTCTCAAATAGATCTAAGATAACATATGTAGGAGAATTGCATTTGCAAGTAAAGTAAAGTTGTGATGTAGATCTACACTTGGTTTATCTAAAGCAAGTTTCAGTTGAACTCTTATCCCTAGACCTCACCCTCGCCCGAAAATCTGGATTTCACAGTGAGGAGTCAATAGGGGTGGAGGGGCCCTAAAGTCTAGACAACCAACTTAAGTTGGATGTTAATTTTAGAGATGCAAATTAACATAAAAAAATGTGCCTAAGTGAGACGCTTGAGTGAATGTTGTTGCTTCCAAAAAAGTACTCATGCTTGAGAATAATAGACAATGCTTGAGTAAACAATACCAATATCTTCAAATGGAAGTGAAAGTGAAACAATTAGCCCAATGTAGCTCCACAGGTTCCAAATAAATTGATTTGCAAGAAATAAAATCAATGCAAAATTGCTTCAATGTCACAAGAATTCTCAATAATAACCAAGATGCCACATAAATTAAATTGACAATGATAAAGTAAAGTTCTCAAGAGACTTGTGAAAACCAAATGGATGGATAAAATAAACTAGTTTAAGCTTGCCAATGTGTAAAATACTTGCTTGCATTAAAGAAATATTACATGGTTGTAATAGATTGCTCGATGCAAGTACTCAAGAAATTGAAATAACAAACATAAACCAATGTCAAAATTATACTAAAATGAAAATGGACATAAGTGCTATGTTAGAAAACTATGCATGAGTGAGCTTGGAAAATGAGATTAACAAAAAATCTAGAGAAACTAAGCTAAGATGATTAGTCCACCCACAAGCAATGTGAAAATTTCTGAATCTATACATCAAAAATCTTACTGCAATCACTGGTTTATCATCTCCTATTTGTTCTTTACATTCAACAAGTTATTTAATTATTTAAACAACGATGAAAACACTATTGCAGACTACACATACATACAGATCATGAACTGAAATAAAATGAGACAATCACGCAGGTACACCGTTATTTTTGGACCACTGTCCCTGGAAAATCCCAATTCGAGAAAACCGGTGCAACATTTAGAGGGTTTGTATTATTAAGCAGATTTTTGAGTACAACTAGGGTGCCAATTCCAACTCACCCAACAGAGAATAAACGTAGCAGAAGTACCTCTATCTGGAGACAGATATTTTGGCGAATCCAACCACTGGATGATCAAACCCCACTGATGACAATGCTGTTCCTAGTGATGGGCAGTGATGGCTGCTCCAAACTCTGCGCTGGAACTGTGTCACCTCCTCTAGGAGCCGCGTCACCCTCTCAGTGATCCTTCCTTGCTCAAAAATCGATATGCTGAACTGCTGCTCTCTCTACCTCACAGAAACCCCAACACTAACCTCTAAATGAGTGCATCAACCCCTCTGGTTTTTGCGTCACCCTTTCTGGAGCTGCACTGTCTCTCCTGGTGCTGCTCTGCCTCTCTGCTATGTATTCTCGGCCTTGGATTGAAGTCCTTTTGCCAAACTGCCCCTCTCACTGCAACTCAGATACCTAGCTCGACTTTCTCAGCAAACCTCGCCCCAGAAAAAATCAAACTCTTTGATTTCTCAGTGTACCTCCAACTAACCCTCAAGCCTCCTCTTATACTTTTCCTGTTGATGAATCAACGACCGAGATTAAGTCCCTAATCAACGACTAAGATTAAAACAAACTTGATCCTCGTCACTTAGAAGTCCATATTCTTATTAATACCCATTAATGTTTTTGTTTTCCTAAGTTTAGACTTAGGAACCCATTAAAAATATTAATTATTTTAATAACTCTTCATCCGGGTAGAACCTCTCCAAACGATTTCTGGATTTTGGAGATCTCATGTGTTCTAGCCCTTTCACAAAATTTCGGAGCTGGAGCATATTTGATGCTACCCAAAATCAACAAGAAAAAGTCCTCCCTCCAAACGGGGAGAAGGGATACCATGGGAAAAATCCCAAGCTTCCTCACAAGAAAGTTAATCCTTTTATTAGAGTGATAGTACAATGAGAGAAACCTTTCCAAAGGCTTCAAATAAAATAAAGAAAATCGTTACAAAATTTATGCTTATGATGCACTAGATTTCCTCCTTAGATGCCCAAAGTAATGGTAAATGAATGGTCTAAAGAGAGGCCTCTAAAGTTTGCAAATTTGGAGGACTGTTTGCATGTAAAATCAGATTATGAAGCTTCTCCAAATCTGCCCAATTTGAGGACTGTTTTGGCAATTACAAATCATCCACTTAAAGGATCACAATGAATGCAAAGGGCGAGAGGCTAAGTCTCCTCCAACTCTCAGCCTTGAAGAAAAAAATTTGCAGCCTTCACAACAGCCCATGACCTCCTTAAAATCTGTCCAAGATGAACCTTTGGCCTTGTCAAAAGGCTGCCACTATGATGCCAAAGGTCCTACAAAGGATTTGTTAGTAGTTTCTAACTTCCTTTTCAAATTTGCCACAAGAAATGATAAACAAATCTGATCAAAAGGGCCTACAAAACAGATCCAAAATGAGTGGAAAGAAGACATGAAAGAGTCAAAATGATAGTATATAGTAAGTGTACAAGAACTAGATCAAGACATGCAAGTAGAACTCCATACTTGTCTAGTTGAAACCATGCTTTAGATAGCAAATAAAATCCTTGAAGCATAAGGTGTTGATAATTTTTTTTATTGAATTTAATCTTATGTGATTTAAGTAGCCTAGAGGAAAGGAAACTCCTCTTTTTTAACTTCGTTTCATGAGATCTTTGAGGCAAAATCGATTGGGTCCTTCAATCCTTGAGCTTGAGAGTAAGTTAGTCTATTGGAGAATTCTCTATATGTTGCATCTGTGCTACTGCTGACCCTGCCATACTGCTACCAACACTGCATCTGCACTGCAACTCCGTCTCCATCTGCTACTACTGCAACTGCAACATCTGCAACTAAAAGGTGTCCTAAATACTGAATCAATTGTGATTAGTTTGATGCATTTGTCTCCCGAGTCTTTGGCTGCTGCTAGTATCTGCGCTGTCACTGAGGCATCTGCGCTGCTATTGACTCTGCATTGCTGCCAATTCTACACTGCACTCCCCAACATCTGACTGCTACTAGTCTCTGCAACTGTCACTCTGGCATCTGACTGCATAAACTATCACTGATCCATCATTCTACTAAATATTGTGGGCCCTCGTAGCAAGGTATTGACTCAAGAGGTGGACCTCCTCAAGAATCCTGCCCATCTGTAGCGCTCTGGGGCTACAAAACCAAGTCACTCCACATCACTCCTGGAGGTATGTTAGAAAACATGGTAAAATCTGATCTACTCATACTGCTGCTGCTATTGCTCCGTTAATGCTTCTGCACTACTGCTGCTATTGCTCTGCTAATGCTTCTGCACTGCTACTGCAACTCCTGCAATAATGAGTTTGATATCCCCAGATCTTGAAGCATTATCTTCCATAGGGACGCTCCCGCTGAAACTAGACTCCCTCTGAGTCTCGATTTCCCAATGGGAAATCTCTTTGCTCCCTCCTAGCAACTCGCACTGTCCTCCTGTACTAGAAACTGGACTACGTAGCTCTGCACTGGGAATCTTCGGGTTGGAACTGCACCTGCATCCTGCAACTGGGAAATTTGCACTGCCTGTGTCATTGAATCTAGCTCTGCAACTGTCTCCTCGGTATTGACTGCAACTAGATTTGCAACTGTTTAATGACAGATTGCGTCTGCTAACATTGAACCTGCTACTATGATATTATGGGCTCCTGTAGCAAAGGTGATGGTCCCATTGCAACAATCTGGAAATGATCTCACTGATCTCCTTGTTGCAATTGCGCTGGACCCTGCCTATCTAGCACACCGGAGTCTCATACTCCTCCACCTGGATCTGGTGCCCCACTATCTCCTTTCAAGTCTAGTCCTTGGCTGGGACCCTTCCTTTCTTTGCAACTCACACTAGACAACTCACACTTCCTCCAATATCTGCCTTCGACAATTGGAAGTTGATATGCTGCCTAGATCTACATTATGACTAACTCGCACGACTTCTTCTGGCAATCTTGTATGACCATCCCTGTAGAGCTACAAAATCTGGAAACTTAAAACTGGAGAAATAAACCTTGAAAATCTCCCTCTTTCCCTCTACTCGGTTGCTCGAACTGCTATTCGCACTCCTCTTTGGAGTGAGAAGATCTTCTCACAACTACTGCCGATCTGCAACGAAAAACAAACTTCTTGAGACTAGAAGTTCCTTCAGGAAAATTTTCTCTCTGTGTGCTCTTCTCTCTTCCACCTGACGTTAGCTCTGCTCTAGTGAATTGCTATGAAAACCACTGCATCTAGCTAGAGATCTGCTCTGCGAAAATACTGGGGCTGATCCCTCTGCCTCTGGAATCCCTCGATCTGGAGAGATTGAATTTTTCTGTCCCTCTTAGAAAAATTGATTCTCAAGAAATTCGACTTCTTTGCCAAGGTGATTGCGTTGCCTTTGGGGTTTCGATCTGCCGCCCACATTGAACAATTCACTACTAATCTCTCCAGCTAATCATCTGAGTGTGATAACATGTGAAAATTTGGAAATCCGAACCCTATTGTAGCAACTGGAAATTATTCACCTAATTGTTATTTTAATTAACAATTTATTTACTATTTCCTACAACAAATACTAAATAACTCACACTACAACCTATACAAATAAAAATGTGGAAGAATAAACGCTGGAAGAAATGCTAGCATGCACACATAAACTTACACAAATATTTTTGGACTCATGCATTATAGTCTCTCCACAAAATTTCATGGCTAGAACACATCCGATGCTACAAAAACTAACCCAAGTAATCCTTCAACAAACTTAAAAAAAAACATTTCTACACACTTGGAAAGATATGTTAGCATTTATATAACGATTAGATAGTACAATGGATGAGGAGGCTAGAGATTCCTCCAAAAATCATCTAGTGCACCTCACTCCTAGAATATTTCTCTAATAAAAAATAAACACAAGATACCTTGCATATATTAATCTAAAACAATGGCAAGATGATAACTAACATAATCCAAATTGCATATAGAAAGTGAAGCATATAAATTAGAACAACATCACCTTAAGAAGAGGAGAACACCATCAATATAATACCGTAAAATCTTTTTTATTATATGAAAGCAAGTACACAATCCAACATAGTCTCCTTAAGCCCAATAACTCATTCCAAAGATACATAATGAGAGCCCAATGGCTCAATTTATAGAGATATCGGAGAAGATCCCAATGTAAAACCCCAATGCCAAGTGAAGAATGGTGGAAAACACAAGGAAATTCGAATTTGTTAAGTGGAGAACCTTCAGACAAGTGTAAAAACGAATTCTGGTAAGTGGAGCATTTTCCTCACACCCATGTGCAAAAAAAACGAGCTGCTTGTTGTAGATAACATATGTGGTGAGTGGTGGATGAGATGGGAGCCATCTCCCACGAATTTCTCAACCAAAACTGCTGTGATAACACCTCTGCAACCATACCCACGACTGTTATGCGTTAAATTGCTTGTTCTGGGCCTGCGTTGAGCTGAAACGAGGGGAAGCGTATATCTTGAAGTTCATGGGCAATGTTCAAGTGTGAAGGAGCATAAACTATAGTGGGAACATTATCCCATGAAAATCTCAATGAAATATTTCCAAATATTTTCCATAGTGCGTTTATCTACTAAGTGTTGATTTTTGGTAGCATCGGATGAGCTCTAGCGATGAAAATTGGTGCAGACGTTAAGGCACATGAGATCTCGAAGACCTAGAAATCGTTTAGAGAAATTCCACCTGGATGAAGAGATATTAAAATAATTAATATTTTTAATGGGTCCCTAAGTCTAAACTTAGGAAAATAAAAATATTAATGTGTATTAATATAAAATGGGTGAGAAAGTTCTAAGAGACGAAGATCAAACCAGATTTAATCTTAGCCATTGATTAGGGACTTAATCTCGGCCGTTGAATCGTTAATAGGAAAAGTAGAAAAGGAGGCTTGAGGGTCAGTTGGAGATACACCAAGAAAGATCAAGAATTCGATTTTCTGGGGCTGGATTTGTTGAGGAAATCGAGTTAGAGATCAGTTGCAATGAGGGGCAGTTTAGTAAGGGATTTCGATCCAAGGCTGAAGAATACATATCAGAGAGGCAACAAAGTGCCGGAAGAGGAAGTGCAGAGCCTAGGAGGGCTGATGCAGAGGCTAAGGAGGCCAGCGCAAAGGACGCAAAAGCTGTAGAGGCAGACTCAAAGGATGCAGAAACTGTGGAGGCAGACGCAGAGGACACAGAGGACACAGAGGCTGACGCAGAAAGCCGTAGAGGCTAATGCAGACAACACGGAGCGCTGTAGAGGTTGACACTGGGCCAAAGAGGCTGCGTTGAGGAGGTTCTATGGGGCAGACTGAGAGCAGATCAGCCGAGAGAGGGTGACGCAGTTCCAGAGGAGTGCTTGGAGTAGCTTTTGCTGTCTAGCACAAGGAACAATCAGAGTCACTGTGGGGATGATCATCCGGTTGTTGATTTGTTGGAATATCTGTCTCCGGAGAGAGGTAGTATTGCCAAGGATATTCTCTGAAGGGTGAGCCATTTCTGGCACCCTAGTTGTATTAAGAAATCTTCTTAATAATAAAACCCTCATATATGTTGCACCGGTTTTTCCGAATTGGGTTTTTTCGGGGACGATTATCCAAAAATAACGGTGTCCCTTGTGTTGTCTTAGCTTATTTCAGTTGTTGATTTGTATATTTGTGAAGACTGCAATTGTGTTTACTTTAGTGTTTACGTTATTAAATAACTTGTTAATCTAAAGAACAAGTAGGAGATAGTAACCCAGATATTCCAGTAGGGGTTTTTGAAGTGTTAGATTCAGAAATTTTCACATGGTATCAGAGCCAGGTTGCAGATCCAAGAGGATTGAAGACACCACCCGAAGAAATCTGAGAATTTGCAGCAGAGAAGTAGCTGTCCTGAGAGACAACGTTGTTCCAGAGTTGAAGAGGCAAGAGGAGTGACGCAGTGCAAAGACGGTGACGCAAAGGCTGACGCAGAGCCTGCGTCAGCATTCTGAGCCAGGAGAAGGGCCAGCGCAGAGGTTGAGAGGGGCAGAATAGGCTAACACAGAGCCACGTCATCTTTCTCAGCCATGAAGTATTGATGCAGTTGGCTGGGAGGAGCAGATTTAGTCCAAGCCGTGATTGTGCAGAGCCTGAAGGGCTCAGATTCTTCAGTTGTCAGGGCTAAGGGAGCTATGTAGATTGTGATTTGAGGAGCTGGTGGGATGCTGTTTCTGTCCATGCAGAACAATGTCTAAGGAGATGGAACCAAGGTAGAGGGAAGCACTACCTCGACAAATTTCTAGCCAAGAAATCTAGATTCGGGTTGCAGCGACAAAGGAGGATTGGAGAGGAGTGATTCGATAGTTGGCCAGAGGAAATCTAAAAGGGAAATCAGGACTCAGAGGGAGTCTAGAGAAGAGGAGCAGAGATGGCAGTGAATGGATTGAGGGATTAGGACAGATTGGACTGGGCTTCCAATTTTGTCATCTAGAAGACCAGGATCCTGACAATACTGGATAAACATTGCATCAAGGACTATCCCTTGAAAACAATTGTTGTCCCAGTTGATCCTAATGCAAATGAGAAGTATGAGGAGGCTGAGGCTAAGGCAAAGTGCATGATTCTAGACGGGGTCAAGGATCATGTTAAACCACATTTTACTGAGAAGAACACAGCAAGGGAGATGTGGCAGACATTGACCACCTTATACCAGGGTTCTTCCATGCAGTGGAAGATGTTATTAGAGAATCAGTTGAGGCCATACTAGATGCAGAAAGGAGAGGAGATAGATTCGTTCCTTCTCAGGTTGCAAGGAATTCGTGACCAATTTACTTACGTGGGGTCTACACTGGATCCATAGTTTATGGTCAGGACTGCTCTGAATGCAGTCTCCAAGGATTGGGAGACGTTTTTCCAAAGCATTTTGGGCAGAGCGACTCTCCCCAGTTGGGAGGAGATGTGGGCAGCTCTTCGACAGGAAGAGATCAGGAGGTTGACCAAGGTAGGTAGTAGCGGTAAGGGAGTTCAAATCAAGAAAGAGGAGGTGGAGGATGCATCTCTAGCATCTACGGGACAACAATGGGTTCATAAGAGGAAGAAAAAATATATCTCCAAGGTCAAGTGCTTCAACTGTGGAGAGTTGAGACATTATGCCTCTCAGTGCCCCAGGAAGAAAGGCAAGGGAGAAGCTTCCGACTCAAAGGTTGCTACAACAAAAGCGGAGAAGGATGTCAAGATTGATGATGATTGTGCCATGAGTGCTCATGTGTCTCTAGAGAAGAGGTGGGGAGACATTGAGCTGTAGTCGAGAGGACTACAGAAGAGGGGTAGGATCCTTGAGGTGCCCAAACTCTTGGATCACATTCGGTTACGGGAGCTCTTAACGACAGTAGCATGATCACAGGTGTCGGGTGGAGCAAGGTGTGATGGAGCGGCAAGGCAGTGCCAGAGTGCAGAAGTCTGTAGTAGCGCACTAGAGGTTGCAACAGTGCAAGAGGCATAGAAGGGTTGCAGTGGCGTAGTGGCAACAGAGGGAGCACATGATAGCAGCAGAGGTGGCTTCAACATCACGAGGCTTCCAGACTAACCAAGATGCCAGTCTTTGGGTGAAGCCAGTTACTTACTTCTCAGTAACTGAGTTGTAGTGCCACAATTAATAGTGCCAATGCTATGGGCAGCATGATGCAACATTTTGAGAGGGAGCTGCAGTACAGATGTAGTAGTGGCAATGGCAGTGTCATGGGCAACATTACAGGAAGCAGCAGTGCAAAGGATGTGAGGCAGTAGGCCAAGCATCAACACAGGTATCGATGTGGAAGATCAGTGTGATGTTTCAATGGTGAAGCATTACTAGAGCACATTCCTCGCTAAGAGGGAGTGTTGATTTTTGGTAGCATCGAATATGTTCTAGCCATGAAAATTGGTGGAGAGGCTAAGGCACATGAGATCTCTGAGACCCAGAAATCATTTGGAGAAATTCCACCCGGATGAAGAGATATTAAAATAATTAATATTTTTAATGGGTCCCTAAGTCTAAAGTTAGGAAAATAAAAATATTAATGTGTATTAATATCAAATGGGTGAGAAAATTCTAAGGGATGAGGATCAAGCTAGATCTAATCTTAGCTGTTGATTAGGGACTTAATCTCGACCATTGAATCGTTAATAGGAAAAGTATAAGAGGAGGCTTGAGGGTCAGTGTTAAATTATGGTATGTTCTATGCTCAGAGCAATTTACTTATCTTTCTTTTTATTATCCACAGATTAGCAATCACATGTACATAAAGTAAAGTGCAAATAGAACATTTAAACGATCAACTGAAAACAAGCCAAGACTAGAGACACAAGATGTGGTGGCTAGCCAAGGACAAACCCCAATATGGGGAAACCCTTTGATCAAATCTTCTTTTATCTTCAATAATTGAGCAGAGAGAAATAGTACAAAGTTTGATTTACATCAGCAGCATTAGCGGCATCAACCCTAAACTAGGGCAGTCAATATCTGCCAAATCGGTGGTCGGATCACCTTGATTCCTTCACCAAAAAATGTGGCCTTCCAAAGAGAGTCAGCTTCACCTACTGCGCAGTCTAGAGAGAGAGAATGCTGGTCAATGTTGGTCAAAGTTCTGATCTGCAGTTGCAGCCCTAAAAACTGCGTCCCTTTTCCACACGTGTGAGAGATAGAGTCCTTTCTGCGCATGAGAGAGAAGAGACTCTTTTTTGTGCAGGAGAGAGAGAGAGATGTGATGAGAAGTGTGTGTCCAAATGAGCAGGAGACATCCTGTATTTATATGCAAATGTTGATGTTTGAATAGATGCGTCTGTTGGGCTTTTGAGCCTATATAAGTTGCTGGCCGACTTTGACAATTAGTCCATAATCAAAATAAATTCATATCTCCATAAATACTTATTGGAATCAGATGATCTTTAGATCAATCCTACACCTCTCAACGAGAGGAATCCAAGAAAAATATAATCCATGAATAAGGTGACCCACATGAAGTTTGGCCCTAGTTGCCAATTTTAACACTCCCTCTCAACTAGGGAGAACTTCATCTGCAATTTATCGGACTGTCACTGCTGTCCATCCATCAAATGCACTGTTCGGTATGGCTTGACCCTTCTTGCTCTGCTCTGCTTTGCTTTGCTTTGCTCGGTTCTGCTCTGCTTTGCTCGAATTATGAAGAAGAAGAAATGATCAAGGATGTATCATACCATCCTCCACTGCCCCGAAGTTAGTCTCAGAGTGTGTACCACTCTCACTGGTCCCAGACTAGTATCATTGATCCCAGATCAATGAAGGTTATCCTAACATAGGGAGTACGGTAGATACAACGATGCATCCATCGGTACTACTATGGTCCCTATCCTCATTTCTCTGCTCATTGATTAGATGAGAGGTACTTCCCATGAGTCCCAGACTGCATGGGTAGGATGCCTCGACAGGAGAGCGAATCATCCTGTCCATAGGAGAGCGAATAATCCTCTCCAGTGGATGCCACAGAGAACTAATCATCCTGGCCCATGGGAGAACGAATCATACTGTTCCACAATTGTCATGAAGAACACATCATCCAGGCCCACAGGAGAACTAATCATCCTGTTCCATAGTCGCCACGGGGTGTCACAGGGGAAGGTTGAACCTTTTACCTTGTACAAAGTGCACCAACAGGGGATGATGAGTCACCCTGTGGTCATATGTCACTCTAAGAAGTACCCCACGCCCCCCTGGAGCTCCCAGAGCTCAGTACATCATACTTGACCCTCATCAGAGGGTCTCGGAACGACACCAAGTCGTTCTCGGAAAGTTAGAAATTTGACCTTTCCTAGGGGCTTTGTCAGAATGTCGGTGACCTATTCATCTGTACTGATATGTTAGAGCCTATTTCTCCTCTCTGCACCATATCTCGAATATATTGGTACCGATATCAATATGCTTGGAGCGATCATGAAATACGGGATTTTTTGATAAACGGATCCCGCTCTAGTTGTCACATAGAATCACGCTGGTATCCAATGTAAATCCAAACAACTCACTGAAGAGCTTTCGCAACCAGACTGCCTCACAGGAGGCCATGCCAGCAGCAATGTATTCTGCCTCGGCGGTGCTCAGAGCCACCGACTTCTATTTCCTACTCATCCAGGATATCGAGGCAGATCCCAAAGAGAAACAACACCCGGATGTGCTCTTCCGATCCTCCACATGGCTTGCCCAATCAACATCGGTATACCCAAGTGTTCTCACATTTCTGGCAGTGTATCTTAATCCATGAGTGATTGTGCCACAAAGATATCTCAGCAGATTCTTGGCACCAATCCAATGTGAGTGACGAGGCTCAACCATATGTTGGCTCAAAGTGTTGACTGCAAAGCATATATCCAGACGTGAGTTCACTAAGAACATCAATGCTTCGACGAGCTGTCGATACTCGGTAGCATTTCGTAAAAAGGGTCTGGAAGCACTACCACTTAACTTCTTAAAGTTAAGCTCCATCGGGGTAGTTACGGGCTTGCAGTCCACCATGCCGAATCTTTCCAGTATCTTCACCACATACTTTCCTTGAGATAGGAAAATCTCCCCTGGTTTTTGCCAGACTTCGAGTCCTAGGAAATAGTGCATGAGTCCTAGATATTTCATCTTGAATTCAAAAGCCAGTGCCCTCTTACATTTGTGAATGAGAGGGTCTGCACCTGTTAGAAAGAGGTCGTCAACATACAACGCCAGTATGAGAGGTCTGTCATCTTCAACCTTAAAGTAAAGGTTAGGATCGGCTTTACTCCTAGTGAATCCTAGCTTCATCAAGTAGCTATCGATCCTCTCATACCATGCTCGGGGTGCTTGCTTCAGCCCATGGAGGGCTGCCTTCAATCTACACACATGAGATTTTCGATCATAAATCTCAAATCCTTCAGGTTACTCCACATAGACCTCCTCTTTGATTGAACCATGTAAGAATGCAGTCTTGACATCCATCTGATGTAGGTTCCATCCTTGTGAAGCAGCAAGGGCTATGATCGAGCAGATAGTGGTATATCAGGCAACAAGGGCAAATATCTCGTCATAGTTTATACCTTCCTTCTGGGAGAAGCCTCGAGCGACAAAACGAGCCTTATACTTTTCCATACTTCCATTAGCTGCGTGCTTTATCTTGTAAAGCCATTTAGAAGTGACAACTATCTTGTCCTGGGGTTTAGAGACCACATCCCAGACATCGTTCTTCATAATAGACTCATATTCTTTAGTCATAACATCCTTACATACTTGATGCTTTACGGCATCTGTGAATGATGAAGGCTCATTTTGGATGATCGTGCTCATGATAGTCAGGTATCCCTGATACCTGTTTGGCTTCTTACTTTCACGGAAGGTTCCATGGGGCGCTGTGTGTCCTTCAACATCATCAAGTGTCCCTCTAAGCCATGAAGGCCTCTTCCTTGAAGAGGAAGGCTTAGGTGTAGGAGGATCAATAGGATCCATGGGTTATTCCACATCGGGCATTGTTTCATCATCTTTTTCTTTCGGTTCCTTGGTGTCAGCTTCTTGAGAGCTCCTCACAGTAGGAAGATTGTTCACCTTGCTGAGAGCCATATCTTCGTCAAAGGTGACATCATGACTAATCACGACTTCCCTTTGACTGGCTACATAGATTCTATAGCCTTTAGTATTTTCACTATAGCCCACGAAGATTCCTTTCTTTCCAGATGCACCCAATTTGTTTCTTTTCTCTTTTGGCACATGAAAATATACAGGGCTTCCAAAAATTCTAAAATGAGATACGTCAGGTTTCTTACTGGTGAACATTTCTTCGGGAGTCTTGGAACCCAATACTTGATGAGGGCATCGGTTTTGTACATATACGGCGGTGTTTGCAGCTTTGGCCCATAGAAACTTCGGAAGTCTTTGATCATGGAGCATAGCATAGACAACTTCCATAATCGTACAGTTCTTCCTTTCCACCACACCATTCTGCTCAAGAGCATAGGGTGTAGTGGTCTCCCTCTTAATGCCAACCTCTTTGCAAAAGTCATGAAACTCATTGGATTCATATTCAGTCCCATTGTCAGTCCTTAGGATCTTGATCTTCTTTTTGGTTTGATTCTCGATCAAGGCTTTGAAGTGTCAAAACCAGGAGAACACTTCATCCTTCTTTTTCAAGAAGTATATCCAAGTCTTGCGAGAATAGTCATCTATAAAAGTGAGGTAATATGAATATCCTCCCAAGGAGTTCACAGGCATCATACCGGATATGTCTGAGTGAACTAACTACAGTATATCAGAGGTCTTGCTTAGGCTTGAGGGGAATGGTCCCCTTTTTAGCTTTCCTTCAGCACATCCGGGACATACACCTTCTTGCTCTAATTTGAACTCGGGCATCCTGGTCACCATTTTTCTTACATCAGGTAGAGCTTTATAATGAAGGTGAGCAAACCTTCGATGCCATAATTCGGACTGAAGAGATGTGTCACAAGACATGACACTTAGCGGACTTCCTCCGACCTGATATAATGAATCAACTCGAAACCCAAGAGTGAAGGCATCTTTAATATTGTTTTTCCATACACGTATCTTGCCATTGCTGAAAGCCACCTTGTAGCCTTTGTCTTCCATTGGCGAAATGGACACCAGGTTCTTTTTGAGATCAAGTACATATAATACATCCTGTAGGTGGATTGTATTACCTTGATTCAATTTAAGAGAGACATTGCCTACACCTTTCACGGGATATTTCATATTATTGCCAAGGACAATTTTCAGGTTGGTTTATTTCTTTATCAGATTATGGAGGAATTCTTTGTAACCAGTGAAGTGCCTTGAGGCACCACTATCAATAAGCCAATTTACCAGCGAGTCCGGAGGAGCAGAGGTAGATAGAGCAGCTGGTAGATAATATTCATCCTGCTTATTGTCAACAGTGTTGGATTCATACCTGGAATTTCTTGCCTTCTTGAATGGTTGTCCTCTTCCTTGATTTCCAACACTCCTTTTACCTCGGCCATTTGACCTGCCATTTCTTCGATTGCCTTGAGAGGGATTTTGATCATCATCCTGGTGTGAGTTCCTTTTATTAGGACACTCCCTTGCATAATGACCTGGTTTATTGCAATGGTAACATCGTCCTTTTCCACCCTTTGGTCTAGTCTCCCTTTTGGATTTAGTCTCGGAATTGTTTCTTCTTTTAGCATGAGAAGAAAAGGTAGCGGGATGACCTTTAAGTGTGGGCATTTCCTGTTCTCCCATTCTTGCTTCTTCTTGAATGCATCTAGCCATTAATTCCTCAAACCCGAGAATTACATTATTGTTGAGGAGAGTAGTCTTGAATATATACCATTCAGATGGTAGTCCTCCAAGAGTTGTGAGTGCCATTTCCCTGTCAGGAATTACTTCCCCAATAGATAGGAGATCGTTCTTGATCTCGGTGATTCTTAAGAAATATGCTTGCATATTTTCATCTTTGCCCTTCTTAATTTCTTTCAGCTTATTTCTAAGAAACAGAATTTGATTTGCATCATTAACTTTAAATAAACTCACCAGTCTATCGTAGATTTCCTTGGAGGTGTTTCAGTTTAGCTCAGAAACATAGGCCACCAAGCGCTTGTCGATAGAGTCTCGGATGATCTTCTTTGCTTTGACTTCTCCCTTGGTCCATTTGTTCCTGGCAGCAACAGATGCATTTGATGGAGGCTCGATAACTCCACCTCTCACATGGTCCAACACTTCTTGTTTTTCTAATTTTAGATCAAGAGACATCTTTCATCCGTGGTAGTCAGATTTCTCACGGAGCTTGTCTTCAGCAGGGAAGTGTGATGATGACCCCATGAATTCTTTTAGATAGCCTTGCCAACCTTCTCTTCGGTGATTGCTCTTGCTCTTGCTTGGGCTTTGTCTTCACCTCAGCTCCGATACCATGTTAAATTATGGTATGTTCTATGCTTAGAGTAGTTTACTTATCTTTTTTTTTTATTATCCACAGATTAGCAATCACATGTACATAAAGTAAAGTGCAGATAGAACATTTAAACGATCAACCGAAAACAAGGCAAGATAGGAGACACAAGATGTGGCGGCTAGCCAAGGACAAACCCCAATATGGGGAAACCCTTTGATCAAATCTTCTTTTATCTTCAATAATTCAACAAAGAGAAATAGTACAAAAGTCTGATTTACATCAGCAACATCAGCGGCATCAACCCTAAACTAGGGCAGTTAATGTCTGCCAAACCGGTGGTCGGATCATCTTTATTCTTTCACCAAAAAATGCAGCCTTCCAAAGAGAGTCAGCTTCACCTATTGTGCAGTCCAGATAGAGAGAATGCTGGTCAACGTTGGTCAAAGTTCCGATCTGCAGTTGCAGCCCTAAAAACTGCGTCCTTTTTCCACACGTGTGAGAGATAGAGTCCTTTCTGCGCAGGAGAGAGAGAGATGTGATGAGAAGTGTGTGTCCAAATGAGGAGGAGACATCTTGTATTTATATGCAAATGTTGATGTTTGAATAGATGTGTCTGTTGGGCTTCTGAGCCTACATAAGTTGCTGGCCGACTTTGACAATTAGTCCATAATCAAAATAAATTCATATCTCCATAAATACTTATCGGAATCGGATGATCTTTAGATCAATCCTACACCTCTCGACGAGAGGAATCTAAGAAAAATATAATCAGCCATGAATAAGGTGACCCACACGAGGTTTGGCCCTAGTTGCCAATTCTAACAGTTGGAGATACACCAAGAGAGATTAAGAATTCGATTTTCTGGGGCTGGGTTTGCTGAGAAAATCGAGTTAGAGATCAGTTGTAGTGAGGGGTAGTTTAGCAAGGGATTTCGATCCAAAGCTGAAGAATACATATCAGAGAGGCAAAAACATGTTGGAAGAGGTAGTGCAAAGCCTAGGAGGGCTAACATAGAGGCTAAGGAGGCCAGCGCGGAGGACGCAGAAGCTGTAGAGGCAGACGCAGAGGACGTAGAGGCTGACGTAGACAGCTTAGAGGGCTGTAGAGGTTGATGTTGGGCTGAAGAGGCTGCGCTGAGGAGTTTCTGTGGGGCAGACTGAGAGCAAATCATCCGAGAGAAGGTGATGCAGTTCTAGAGGAGTGCTTGGAGCAACTTTCGCTGTCCAACACAAGGAACAGTCAGAGTCATTGTGGGGTTGATCATCCGGTTGCTGATTTGTCGGAATATCTGTCTCTGGAGAGAGGTATTATTGCCAAGGATATTCTCTGAAGGGTGAGCCATTTCTGGCACCCTAGTTGTATTAAGAAAACTTCTTAATAATAAAACCCTCATATATGTTGCACCGGTTTTCCTGAATTGGGTTTTTTCGGGGACGATTGTCCAAAAATAACAGTGTCCCTTGTGTTGTCTTAGTTTATTTCAGTTGTTGATCTGTATATTTGTGAAGACTACAATTGTGTTTACTTCAGTGTTTACGTTATTAAAGAACTTGTTAATCTTAAGAACAAGTAGGAGATAGTAACCCAGATATTGCAGTAGGGATTTGTGAAATGTTAGATTTAGAAATTTTCACACTAAGGATGACTGCTGTACACACTCACATACTCTCACAGTTTCGGATAAGGATGACTGCTGTACACACTCACATACTCTCGCAATTGTGGATAAGGATAAATGTTGTACATACATAGTTACATTCTTGGTCAAGGTGCAGTCATGATCCTAACATTGTCATGATCTTGGTAAAGGCTACGAGAAGATAGTCCTCATCTCGGTGGATCAAAAGGCAGCTCTCCAACACATATCTCAACATGGAAGATCTAGTTGCTGAAGACTTCAGTGAAGGGACAACAAAGATGTTGCAGCAGTAATGAAGTGATGCAGTAGTGATGACCTTGATGGTGCAGCAATGAAGAGGATCTCAACAGTGACAAAGAAGAGTATTGGTGTCTTGGTCTTGGAGTGGCCTAGTAGGTTAAGGATCATGGTCTTGGTATTCGTCAAGTAGAATCTCTATAAGAAAGCCAACACCTTGTGTTCTTGTCCCTTGTATTTTGGTAACTGTTTGATGAAGTAAGAAATGCACACACTAATGATATCAAGATAAGATTGCGCTAATAAGCAAAAAGTTAAAATACCTCACAAATAGTTATCATGCTAAGAAGAATCACTACAACTACATTTTCCTTAGATTCTTCAACATGGTATTAGAGATAAGGTGCTGAAGTCAAACGAAGGGCAGCAAAAGAGACATACAAGGATCTGTCTTCAGTGACATCAAAGCAAGTTGAAAGGATTAAAGGAGAAAGTATACAACAAGCAGGTCTACAATAGTCACGGAGTATCAACTTCATTAATTACAATGATGCATTCAACTCATGCTCACTTTGATGGAGTATACTAGTGATCCTCACTTCTTGATCACTGAACTTTCTACATGTCATAAAAGATAGTCTTAGGTATACATATATATTGCAGAAGTAATCCAAGGAATACCTCTCACAATCCATGATTACATCACCATCTCAGTATAGTTATTACATCAAGGCAGTTTCGGTGATGAGAAAGTCTATCTATATAGTGCCACCAACAATTTAGTTATGTTATTCATTGATAAGTTTGGGCTCTCAGTACGTTGCCTCTCTACACAATGCACATAGACATCACTGTGCAGTGCCATACTAATATACTTGTCACAGTCTCAAATTCTGTCTATGATTATGATCTCAATAGCATGGTGCTCGGATCAAAACATAGTATCACTAACATGTCAACAATATGTTGAAGTCAAAAGTACCTTAAAAATGAATTGGGAAAGTCGTGAAGCTGTCTCGGTGATGTCAAGACCACTGATGTCATGGTGCTAGAAGGCCTCCAAGGAAGTCGTGCTGAAAGGATACTAATGATGGGCAGCTCAAGCAAAAGAAGCATCAAGGTGAAGATCTCCTCTTCACACACCAAGTAAGTATCTTTTAATTTCGTAATCAGATTTGTTTAAAATGATTTCATGATTGCAAGGGGTTTATAAATCGGTTAGCTAATTGGAAGTCCTTGCATAGAATAAGGAGGATTGTCATAATCCACATAGAAAAGAGAAACCATTGATATCTATGAAAAGGTCTATAAAGGTCAAGCATTGTTTGAATCCATCAAGAGATTCATATGATTCATATGATATCACTCAAAAGTCCTCTCATACCTAAATAGCAGAAGAGGAGACATAAAGAGAGATATATGAAATGCTAGATATACTCTCGGAAATTAAAGTAAAGAAGGTCACATAGACCTACACAATAGTAAAGGTATCAAAGAATGAAGGAACAACTTCATGAGGATCTAGGAAAGTTGATGAGAAGGTAGTCATCATTGATGAGCAAGGTAACAAATATCAATAAACAAAGAAGGTTACCTCACCCGACAATTTGTGGTCTCTATGCTAGATAGAGAAAGACAAGTTGTAGTCTATAGTATTAATTATAAAAGAATTCAACCATGTGCAGAAAGGAAAAGCAAGGTTGGTCCTCAAGCAAAGGCAAAAATAAATATAGTGAAGATTCAATGCTATAGAAAGATTTTGGAAGCTCATATCATTGAAAGATGGAGGAAGCTAAAGAAAAGGGCCAAGGAAAGAGGGAGTATCAAATCTCTCCTCTGAGTAAGATAGTATCCCTCACAAAAGGGTCCTATCATAAGCTCCTAAATCTTGTGTTATAAGATATGACAATGATAATAAGATGCATCATGGCATCATGGAAGCATTACAAACAAGAGTTCGTGACATCACCATGGGAATCATGAAGGACAAAGGCCATGGTAGACAAACATGTAGGATATATAGCTCTTGGCAACCTCAATGGACATTGAAGGAAATAAAGGAGTCATCTAAGGCTCATCATACATCAAGTCGAAAAGGAATCCTCATCGTAGGGTTCACTAATCTAGAGAGGAAGCAAGTGTTTCAACAAGAACTCCAACTTATGGAATCTATGAGATAATAGTGTGATGACATGAAGCAGATCAAGGGATTGAAGATATCTTCAATCAAGGAAGCTACTGGAAGAAGCCTAGATGACCTAAAGGTAAAATGAGGTATGTATGCGTGTATTTAATTTTATAATGTCATATCGTATGGTTGCAGGTAATATAGATCATCACTTCTATCTTAAGAAGCATGATCAAGAGAAAATGATCTCCTCCTCTGAAAAGATGCCAGAAAGGCATAAGTCACACTAGATGAAATCAACATAATATGTCCTCATATGAAGTATGAGGTGGTTGACTTCAATTAAGAAACTCTGATTGAAAGATCCCTGTAATGGAATGTGTGAGGAAGGAAGAGATCGATATGCAACCTTGATGAAGGTGATCAACATCCAAAAGACCAAGAAGACTTGACTAAGAAATCTCCCAAAGAGATGTGAAGACTCTGATAATGAAGACCCTTGACAATGGATATCTTTGGGAGGTGTGTTAACATGTATTCAGGATACTGATACCCACAGGAAGATATCATGATGAAGAGCCATCTCGTAAGGTATGATTTGATTTCATATGATGTTTTGATTTCTTGAGTAATATCTGGATGAGTTCATGTAGGGCTACTAGAACAAGACTTGTAAGAACAAGTACAACCAACATTCATGCGATGGATGGAAACTCCTGAAAGAAGCATGGAGAGAAAAGAAGTAGCCATATGAAGAAAGCTCCGGATGCATGCCAAGAAGGCCACTTTCCATGAAGAGAGGAATGTCACGATGAAATAAGAAGGAAATTGATCGCTGGTTGTTGGCCTACAAGGAAGAAGCTCAGCTAAATTTCATGACATCAAGGAGAGAAGTTGAGCAGCTGAAGAACCCATGAAGAAGAAGTTGTTGATGTATAAAAGAGTCCCTAGGTAAGAGGGAGCTCTAACAGGTCCCTAATCAAGAGGGAGTTTGAATTAGATCACCCTTGATTACAAATGAGTGACAATTGTGTTTTTCCACTTCATGTGTCATGCACTAGACCAGGACTAACAACTGTAAGTCTAGATGAAGGCTATGAATGGAAATGTAGACACATGATAGACACAACATTCTTGTATTCACTTGAGAAGAAAGAATGGGAGGATTGGGTAATCATATGGCATCCGATACTCTTTGAGGATGTGTAGGGCATCCAAGATAAGAGTAGGCAAAAGGAACAATATTCTTTGAGGGCTGGGTACCCAAGATAAGAATAGTCCTATAAGGTCATATTCAGTGAACACCCGGGTGGGTATGTACCTTGAGAAACAATGATGAAGGTGTCTATAAATCATTGGTCTCACCAGCATTTTAGCTCATGGTCTCATGAAGAGATGGAGCTATTAGTCAAGGCCTTGCACTATGATAATGCTGATTGATATGATGCTATACAAATGGGATTACCGATCCATTTCTTCTTATGAAAAATTCTTCAGATTGAGAATAACCAACTACCATTATGAATACCTCCCTCGTTAAGAGGGAGTGTTGAAGAAAGTGTAACTAGGTTCGATATTTACAAATGTAACTTTGATCTTTGTACTTGTCAAGAAAAAGAAATATTATTTTTGTAAATTATAAGAATGAGTTTCTTGCTTATTCCATAGTGTTGATTTATGGTAGAATCAGATGTGCTCTAGCCATGAAATTGGTGGAGAGGCTAAGGCACATAAGATCTCCAAGACCCAGAAATGGTTTGGGGAAATTCCACTCGGTTGGAGAGATATTAAAATAATTAATATTTTTAATGGGGTTCCTAAGTCTAAACTCGGGAAAATTAAAATATTAATGGGTATTAATATAAAATTGGGTGAGAATGTTCTAAATGACATGGATCAAGCCAAATCTAATCTTAGTCGTTGATTAGAGACTTAATCTCGGCTATTGAAGATTCAACAAGAAAAGTATAAGAGGAGGCTTGAGGGTCAGTTGGAAATTGTAATATCCCTAACCCGGAATATTTCTCAAACCCCAGCAAAAACTCCAACCAAATACGTGCAAATGATATCATAACCCAGAACTGACAAAATAACAGTGGAACAACATATAATAATATAAAGTGGAAATATAAGCAGATACACAAGAAATGCAGCGAGAAATGCTAAGCCATTTTATTATACTGAGCAATAGAATGAGTACAAAAGGTGATTAGACAGATGGCACCTCGACTTGCACAAGGCAAGTGAAGAAATGCTCTCAAAATAACAAGGAATGGCTCCTCTACGTGGATGCTACTGGAGAACTGCCGTGCTGCTGTTGCTGCTAGAAAACAAATAATGATTTGGGGCTGTTCCCCTCTTTGGAAAATGCGGAAACTCTGGAATCGGGCTCTACTCCAAAAACCCAGAAAACCCAGAAAGCTTTCCTGGAATAGCCGACCCCCGAAAATCACCCCCCTTGGGGTTCTGAGCAGCTTCTCAATGCTTTGCGCTGCCACTGAAGAAGGCCCCTCTAAACTCTACCTGAAACTCTGCCAAAACTCCTCCAATAGGCAAGGGCTAGTCCCCTGCTCAATCACCCAGCATAAATCCTCCTGTAGAAGCCCCAGTCCAACACTACTGCCAGAAAGAACTGTGTCCCTCTCCCAGTGCTGCGCAATCCTCCAAAACGCTGCAGAAACTACTGCTGGAATGCTGATAAAACTACTGATGAAATGCCAAAGGAAATACCTTGTCGGAGCAGGCACTCGAAGTCCCCCGGGGCTAAGGGCGAGATCTCCGAACAGAGACACTTAATGCACTGAACAGTGTTGCAAACTAGCTAAACAGCCAACGTGCTCAGAAGTCAAAACGACTAGCTCAAAATGCACATAATTGAATGATCCAAAATGAGGGGGTCCTCTCTATTTTATAGCCTCTGCCTCTCACAATCCCTAGGCTCACCTCCTCCTACGTGATTCCCCTCTTGCCACGTGTTCTTCCCATTTCTGCGTCCCCCTTTGGCCCCCCTTGGCTCCTCTTTAAGTCACAACGTTGTGCTGCTAGGAAGTGACTTTTTATTCTTAAAGTGAGTTATGTCCCCCGTCCTCACTTTTTTTATTTACAAATAACTATAGAAGGCAAAAATTGGGCAAAATCGAATATTCCAATTAGCCATGGCTAATTAGGAATATTACAGTCTCCCCTGGCAAAATGTTGCTTGTCCTCAAGCAACTGAAGTGATGGATGCTGCAAGATATTCTCACTCTCCCAAGTGGCATCCTCATTCGGCAAATTCTTCCACCTCACCAAGAATTCTCGGACCGTCCTGCTCTGCAGCTGCCTCTTCTTGGTACCAATGATAGCCTTCGGCTGCAATACCAAATGCCCCTCGTCATCCATGGGTGCTAGCTCATTTGTCACTGTCACTTGCTGCCCCAATGCCTTTTTCAGGCATGATACATGAAAAACGTTATGAATCTTGCTGCCTTGGGGCAGCTCCAACTCATATGCAACCTGTCCAACCCTGCGTATCACCCTGTACGACCCATAAAAGCGGGGCTTGAGCTTCTCAGCCCCCTTTTGCTTTAGTGACGACTGTTGGTATGGCTGTAATTGTAGGTAGACCATGTCCTCTACCTTGAACTGTCTCTCCACCCGACCCCTGTCGGCATACAACTTCTGCTGGTTCTGTGCTGTAGCCATGTTATCCTTGAGAGCTCAGAGAATATCCCGACTCTCTTGGATCCAAATCTTGGCTCTGGGAGCCTTGCTATCACTAAACATCACGTCAGCGAAAGATAAAGGATGATACCCATATAAGGCATAGAACGGTGACATACCAATGGACATGTGATGTGACGCATTGTAGCAGTACTCCCCTAGATGCAACCACCTCAACCATGCTCGCTGCTGCCCACTAACATAGTTACGCAAGTAGCCCTCTAGCCACTTGTTAACTATCTCTGTCTGCCCATCTGTCTGTGGGTGATAACTGGTACTCAGTGTCAACTTCGTCCCCACCAACCGAAAAAGCTCTTGCCAAAACCCGCCCATGAAACGGCTGTCCCTATCACTAACTATGGTCTTAGGAAGACCATGTAGCCTGAAGATCTCTCTGAAGAACAGCTCGGCCACCTGTGCTGCTATATAGTGTGCGGATATGGCAAAAAAATGTGCGTACTTCGTCAGTCGATCAACGATGACAAAGATACAATCCTTGCCCTGTACCATGGGAAACCCTGTGATGAAGTCCATCGAACTACTCTCCCATTTCCCCTCCGGAATGGGAAGAGGCTGCAATAATCCTGCGGGATGGCTCATCTCTTCCTTGTTCCTTTGGCAAACATCGCACTCCTGGATGTGCTGGAGTACGTCCTCCTTGAGGCCCTTCCATGAGAACCTCTCTCTAATGGCCCTGTAGGTTTTGGTGAACCCCTGATGTCTGCCAATGGTGAATCATGTGATTCTTGGAGTATCTTCTTCTTGAGTTGAGATCCCTCAGTCAAGAAGATTCGGTCCTTGTAATAGATGATTTCATTGACCACCCTGTACCTGTCATCTACCACCTGCCCATCTAGAACCTCGCATGCAAACCTGTCCTTGGAGTACTCTACTAAGAGTCGAGCCCTCCAGTCTGTATCCAAGTTCATAAGAGACAACGTGGCTGGTCTACGTGAAAGGGCATCTGCTACCACGTTGTTCTTACCCTTGACATACTCAATGTCAAAGTCATATGCTTGGATCTTGCTGATCCACTTCTGTTGCCTCTCCTGTAGCTGCTTCTGCTCCAAAAAGAACTTGAGGCTGTTGTGATCAGTCCTCACCCTGAACCTGTTACCCACCAAATACTGCCAGTACTTAGCCAATGCATGCATGATGGCCAGCATCTCCTTGTCGTATATAGAATACAACCTCTCGTGCGGAAGGAGCTTCCGGCTCTCAAAGGCTATAGGGTGACCTCCCTGCATCAATACTGCGCTGATCCCCTCTCCCGACGCATCACACTCCAAAACAAATGGCTGCGTAAAATCTGGCAACGCAAGCACTGCGGGGCTGCTCATAACCTCCTTGAGCCTGTCAAAGGCTCGCTGCGCCGTATCTGACCAACTGAATGCCCCCTTCCTCGTCAAATCTGTCAGGGGTGTAGCAAGTTGCGATAAATCTTTGACGAATTTCCGGTAGTAAGTAGAAATGCCAATGAACCCTCGAAGTTCCGTCACATTTCTCGGCTCCGCCCATTCTCTGATGGCCCTGATCTTCTCCTCGTGGACTCTCACTCCGTCCACCCCTATGATGTGTCCCAGATACAACATCTCCGTCAACCCAAACTCACACTTGGAGAGTTTGGCATAGAACTGCTGCTCCTGTAAGATACGCAATACCGTCTCAATGTGCTGGAGATGCTCCTCCCAAGTCCTGCTGTAAATGAGAATGTCATCAAAGAATACCAACACAAACTTCCTCAAGTGACTACGGAAGATGTGATTCATGTAGGACTGAAGTGTAGCAGGGGCGTTGGTTAGCCCAAAAGGCATCACCAAGAACTCAAAGTGCCCATAGTGGCACCTGAAGGTGGTCTTGGGAATGTCCTGCTCCCTCACGCGAATTTGATGGTACCCAGATCTCAAATCGATCTTTGAGAAGAATCGTGCTCCCCTCAACTCGTCCATCAACTCATCGATCCTGGGTATGGGGTACCTGTTCTTCAGGGTCTTCTTGTTCAGGGCCCTGTAGTCAATGCACATCCTCAATGTGCCGTCCTTCTTCTTCACCAACACCACAGAACAAGCAAAAGGACTTGTGCTCGATCGAATGTGCCCAAGAGCTAGCAACTCCTCGATAGCCCACTCAATCTCATCCCGATAGGCCTTGGGGTGCCTATAGGGGGTAGTGATCACTGCCTGTATGCCCTGCTCAAGCTCGATGGTGTGCTCAAACCCCCGATCTAGTGGCTGTCCTGGTGGAATCTCCCCAAACACTATGGCATACCGATCAAGGATGGATTGTATCTCAGGATGTACTGTCTGCCCTGTAGTCCTTGCCTCGGATGCCCGCAGCTCCACTGCCCACTCTATGTCTCCCTTCCGGAAGACTGCCTCCATCCGATGAGCCGACACAGTCTGAGGCGGATATGTGTGTTGTCCTCGTATCTTCTCATGCCTCCCTGTCTTCTCATCATCCCACTCCATCTCTAGGGTCTTCCAATCTGTCGTGACCTTCCCTAGAGTGATAAGCCACTGAACACCCATTATCATGTTGGTGTACGGGATATCGACCACGAAAAATTGGTCAGTCAATGTGTAGGTGCCCATCGTCACTGAAAGCTCTGGAACATAACGAACACACGTCATGGTCTGATCTCCTGGGACCAAGACTGAAAACCCATCGAAGCTCTCTGTCTGAATACCTCTCCACTCAACCATCTGTGCATCGATGAAGTTGTGGGTTGCCCCACTGTCAACCAAAACTGATACCCGCTGGCCACGTACTGTCCCTCGTACACGTAGCGTCAGATACTTGGGAACTCCTCGCAATGCTACAAGTGCCCCTCCGGTAGGTGCAAAAGATGCACCACCTGCTGGTGGTGGTGGAGGTGGCAAAGGTCCCTGTATGGCATGGCTATCTCCTGCCTCCACATCATCCTCGTCATCCTCTTCTCCACTGCTCTCGGAGCAGACCTCAATAAAATGTGCTTTACCAACAGCACATCTATGTCCTGGTGCCCATGGCTCCTGACATGTGAAGCACAACCGCTTCTTCTTCAGCTCCCTCTTGACATCGTCCTCGATCTGTAATTGTCCTGGATTCCCCTTTGGAGGTGGAATCCTCACATCCTTCCCCTTAGATTGAAAAGGCTGTCTTTGGGGGTAAGGTGTCCGGGTCCTCAGTAAGACATCCTGTAAAACCCGGGTCCTGCTGATAGCGTCTTGGAGCGTGGCTAGTCTAGTGGATCGGACTAGACCCCGAAGTGGCTCTGCTAACCCCTCAACATACATATAGACCCTCCGTGCCGTGGATAGGTCTGGCACCATCACGGAGACCCTCAAGAAATCTGCAATGTAGGTCGCTAGGCTCCCTGTTTGTTTGAGCCTCGTCAGCTCCACAAAATGCTGCTCTGGATCCCTCCGATCAAATCGCTCCATCAATCTCCTGGTAAACTCTGCATATGTCGTCACTGTAGAGTGCCCGAGTGTAACCATCCCGTGAAACCACCAATCCTGGGCCTCGCCATCCAAATGCAATGTTGCCACCTTGATGGCCTCTGCCTCCGACATCTAGTTAAGCTGGAAATAAATGCCCAGCTTCTCCACGCAAGACTTCGCTGAACTGTTTGATGAACCATTAAACGTAGGCAAGTGGAATCTACTTGCTGCACGGTAGGTGTCACCATCATGGTAATGCCGGTTTCCTCTGTGATGATCGCGGGGCCTATTATCCCGCTGGAGCTGAACAAAGTCTCTGAATGAAAGGGCATCCCTGAACTCCTGCCCATATGCCTGGTACTCTGCAAAATAATCGCCCATACGGCCGGGCTCTGCCTCCTGCTGGGCTTCGACCCCCGTGTCTGCTCCTAAGAACGTGGGCATGGTAGAGTGTGTAGGGGCATGTGAGGTCACCTACTGCGCAGTATCACGATGCTCTAGCAAATGATGGGATGCACCTGATCCCTCACCTATCTGAAAAACTCGTGGGCTCTCACGCTGTCTGGCCTCTATTGTCGTGAATCTCTGCCCCATCACCTCAATCTGCCTCGACAGATCCTGCACTGATTTGAGGAGCATATCCGCAAATCTCTTCTCGTCCTCGTCTGCCATCTGCTCTGCGTCCACCACCGGCTCTTTCTGTTCTGCGTCAACCATCGGCTCCTCCTGTTCAGCATTCACCACTGGCACACAGTCTCCCTCTCTGTAGGTATTCTCCAACCTACGTCTAGTGTCTCTGTATCTCCTACCTCTGTAACAAATGTAGGGTTTTTCCCCCAGTGTCATAGATTGCTAGCTCCACAGGCTGAGCCAGATCTATGCTCTGATACCACTGTAATATCCCTAACCCAGAATATTCCTCAAACCCCAGCAAAAACTCCAACCAAATACGTGCAAATGATATAACAACCCAGAAGTGACAAAATAACAGTGAAACAACATATAATAATATAAACCGGAAATATAAGCAGATACACAAGAAATGCTAAGCCATTTTATTATACTAAGCAATAAAATGAGTACAAGAGGTGATTAGATAGATGGCACCTCGACTTGCACAAGGCAAGTGAAGAAATGCTCTCAGAATAACAAGGAATGGCCTCTCTGCGTGGATGCTGCTCGAGAACTGCCGTGCTGCTGCTGTTACTAGAAAACAAATAATGATTTGGGGCTACTCCCCTCCTCGGAAAATGCCAAAACTCTGAAATTGGGCTCTACTCCAAAAACCCAGAAAAACCCAGAAAGATTTCCTCGAATAGCCGACCCCTGAAAATCACCCCCTTGGGGTTCTGAGCAGCTTCTCAATGCTTTGCGCTGCCACTGAAGAAGACCCCTCTAAACTCTGCTTGAAACTCTGCCAAAACTCCTGCAATAGGCAAGGGCTGGTCCCCTGCTCAATCACCCAGCATAAATCCTCCTGTAGAAACCCCAGTCCAACACTACTGCCAAAAAGAATTGCGTCCCTCTCCCAGTGCTGCGCAATCCTCCAAAACGCTGCAGAAACTATTGCTGGAATGCTGATAAAACTACTGCTGAAATGCCAAAGGAAATACCTTGCTCGAGCAAACACTCGAAGTCCCCCGGGGCTAAGGGCGAGATCTCTGAACGGAGACACTCAATGCATTAAACAGTGCTACAGACTAGCTAAACAACCAGCGTGCTCAGAAGTCGAAACAACTAGCTCAAAACGCACATAACTGAATGATCCAAAATGAGGGGGCTCCTCTCTATTTTATAGCCTCTGCCTTTCACAATCCCTAGGCTTACCTCCTCCTGCGTGATTCCCCTCTTGCCACGTGTTCTTCCCGCCTGCGCAGTCCCTCCATGTGTCTGCCTGGGCCCCATTTTTGCGTCCCCCTTTGGCCCCCTTTGGCTCCTCTTTAAGTCACAATGTTGTGCTACTAGTAAGTGACTTTTTATTCTTAAAGTGAGTTATGTCCCTCGTCCTCACTTTTTTTATTTACAAATAACTATAGTAGGCAAAAATTGGGCAAAATCGAATATTCCAATTAGCCATGGCTAATTAGGAATATTACAGAAATAGACCAAGTTGATCAGTCAGTTCGATTTTCTGGAGTGGGGCTTGCTGAGAAAATTCGAACTAGTGGTTTGTTGCAGCGAGGGGTAGTGAGTACATAGCAAAGAGGCAGGGATAGTGTTAGAGCATTAGCACAAAGACCAAAGAGGCTGACACAGAGGCAACTGGGGGCTACACAGAGGCTGAGAGGCTTGCGTGGGTGATGCAGAGGGTCAGAGAGCTGACGTAGAGAGCCAGGAGTTGAGTTGAAGTTAGCAGGGCTAACGCAGAGCCAAGAGGAAGCGCCAGAAGGATTTTTCATTGGGTAGACTAGAGCTGAGAGGTTGAATATCTCTCTAAGAAGAGGTATTATTGTCGTGTAACAATCTTTGTTGGGTGAGCCATTTCTGGCACCCTAGTTGTACTTAAGAATTTGCATAATAATAAAACCCTCATAACTGCTTCACTGGTTTTCCCGCATTGGGTTTTTCGGGGACGATTGTCCAAAAATAATGGTGTCCCTTGTGTGTTTGTTTCAGTATTTCAGTTGATGATCTGTATATGAGTTAAGGCTGCATGTGTTTATTTCAATATTTTTATTTATAAATAACTTGTTAATGGAATAAACAAGTAGGAGAAATAAACCAGATAATGCAGTAGGGATTTCTAACGTGTGAGACTTAGAAATTTCAACATGGTACCAGAGCATTGCAGATCACAGGAGAATTGAAGGCACCAACAAATATCGTAAATTTGCAGTAGTAGTAGCTGTCTTGAGAGACAGAGCTGCTCCTAAGCAGAAGGTAGCAGAGAAGAAGTGACGCAGAGGGCATGCGTCATCATTTCGAGCCAGAGAGAAGGCCAGCGCAGAGGCAGAGAGAGGCAGAAGAGGCTCTTGAAGAGCCACGTCACCCTACTAAGCCAGGTAGGCTTGACGCAGTTGGCCAGAGTAGCGGTTCAGCCTTTGTCGGGATTGTGCAGAGCTGGAAGGCTCAGTTTCTTCAGTTGCCGGGGTCTACGGAAGCTGTGGGCAGATTGTGGATTGGGAAGCTGGTGGGGTGCTGGTTCTTTCGAAGCAGAACAATACCTAATGAGACAAAACCAAGGTAGAGGGAGTCGCTACCCTGAAGGATTTCTAGCCAAGAAATCCATATCCGAGTTGCAGTTGCAAAAAGGATTGAAATAAAGCGGTTCAAGATTTGGTGGGAAGATTTCCAGCAGGGAAATTAGGACTTAGAGGGAGATTTCCAGGAGGGAAGTCGAAACTTAAAGGGAGTCCAGAAGAAGAGCGGATATGGCAGTGAGCGGATTGAGGGACCAGGACATGTTTGATGGGGCTTCCAACTTTGTCATCTGGAAGGCTAGGATCCTGGCAGTCTTGGATAGACATTGCATCAAGGGATTTGCCTTGAGAACCGTGGCTATCCCAGTCGACCCAGCTGATAATGAAAAGTATGAGGATGCAATGGCGAGGGAAAAGTGCATAATCCTTGATGGGGTCAAGGATCATGTTGTACCACATATTGCCGAAAAGAACACGACAAAGGAGATGTGGGATACTTTGACGACATTGTATTAGGGCACTTCCGTGCGTTGGAAGATGCTATTGGAGAATCAACTGCGGTCGTATCGGATGCAAAAGGGGGAGAAGATAGATCTATTCCTCCTTAGATTGTAGGAGATTCGTGTCCAACTTACTTCCATAGGGACCACGCCGGATCAGGAGTTCATGGTGAGGACCACCCTAAATGCAGTCTCCGAGGAGTGGGAGACATTTGTCTAAGGCATTTTGGGCATAGCTACTCTTCCAGGATGGGAAGAGATGTGGATAGCTCTTCGCCAAGAAGAGATTAGACGATTGACCGAGTCGGGGAGTAGTGGGAAGGGAAGTCGAATCAAGAAAGAGGAGGAGGAGGATGCGCCTCTAACATCTGTGGGACAGCAGGGGAAGAGGAAGAAGAAGGATATCTCTAAGGTGAAGTGCTTCCATTGTGGGGAGCTGGGTCATTATGCATCCTAGTGTCCTAGGAAGAAGAACAAGGGAGAGGCTTTTGACTCCAAGGCAACTCCGGCTAAGGCGGAGAAAGAAGTCGAGAGTGACAACAACTGTGCCATGAGTGCTCATGCATCTCTAGAGAAGAGGTGGGAAGACATAGAGCTGTAGTCGCGAGGACTACAGAAGAGGGACATGATCCTTGAGGTACCCAAACTCTTGGATCACATTCAGCTACGGGAGCCCTTAATGATAGTAGTAGGATGACGGATCTCGGGTAGAAGCAAGATGCGATGGAGCAACAAGGCAGTGCTTGGATACAGAAATCTAAGGCAACGCAGTGTAGGTTGCAGCAGTGCGAGAGGCAAAGAGGTGTATGCAGTAGCGCAGTGACAACAGAGGGAGCACACGATAGCAGCAGAGGCAGCTTTAGTTTCATGAGGCTTCCAGAGTGACTGGGATGTCAGTCTTTGGGAAGATCAGTTAGTTACTTCTTGGTAACTGAGTTGTAGTGCAACAGTTCGCACTGGCAGTACTAGGGGCAGATGGGCAGCATATTGAGAGGAAGCTACAGTACAAATGTAGTAGTGGCAGTGGCAATGTCATGGGCAACAGTATAGGAAGCAACAATGCAGATGATGTGAGGCAACAGGCAAAGCATCAACATAGGTATCGGTGCGGAAGGATCAATGTGATGTTTCAGTGGTGGAGCATTACTAGAGCACATTCCTTGCTAAGAGGGAGTGTTGATTTGTGGTAGCATCAGATGTGCTCTAGCCATGAAAATTGGTGGAGAGGCTAAGGCACATAAGATCTCTAAGACCCATAAATGGTTTGGGGAAATTCCACTCGGTTCGAGAGATATTAAAATAATTAATATTTTTAATGGGGTTCCTAAGTCTAAACTTAGGAAAATTAAAATATAATGGGTATTAATATAAAACTGGGTGAGAATGTTCTAAATGACATGGATCAAGCCAAATCTAATCCTAGCAGTTGATTAGAGACTTAATCTCGCCATTGAAGACTCAACATGAAACGTATAACAAGAGGCTTGAGGGTCAGTTGGAGATACACCAAGTTGATCAGTTAGTTCGATTTTCTGGAGCGGAGCTTGCTTAGAAAATTCGAACTAGTGGTTTGTTGTAGCGAGGGGCGGTGAGTACATAGTAGAGAGGTAGGAGCAGTGCTATAGGGTCAACGCAGAGGCAGCTAGAGCTACACAGAGGCAATAGAAGCTACGCAGAGGCAACTAGGGACTGCACAGAGGCTGAGGGGCTTGCTGTGTGATGCAAAGGTTCAGAGAGCTCATGTAGAGAGCCAGGAGGCTGACACAGAGGCTTCAAGAGTTGAGCTGAAGCTAGTAGGGCTGACGCAGGACCAAGAGGAAGCGTCGAAAGGATTTTTCATGGGGCAAACTAGAGCTGAGAGGCTGAATATCTGTCTCCGAGAAGAGGTATTACTGCCGTGTAACAATCTCTGTTGGGTGAGCCATTTCTGGCACCCTAGTTGTACTCAAGAATCTGCATAATAACAAAACCCTTAAAACTGTTGCACCGGTTCTCCCGCATTGGGTTTTTCTGGGGACAATTGTCCAAAAATAACATTGTCCCTTGTGTGTTTATTTCAATATTTCAGTTGATGATCTGTATATGAGTTAAGGCTGCATTTGTGTTTATTTCAATATTTATAGCTATAAATAACTTGTTAATGGAATAAACAAGTAGGATAAATAAACCAGATAATGCAGTAGGGATTTCTAACAAGTTAGAATTTTCAACACATAGGTCTAGGAAAGTTAAAGAGTCAAAGACATGTAAAGAGCCCTTCTTGAGCATATGTGTAAATATATATACTAGTCTAAAAGGCTTTCCAAGACAAGCACAATCCTCCAAAGACAAGCACGAAGATGTCTGCCAACAAAACGATGAAGAAAGGCAGTCATGTCTGCCTCAAGATAAATATAAAGGACACGTCGGCTCAAACACAGGGACAAACTACTATATAAAGGAGCCAGCACCCTCGCATTTGGACAGTAAGATCCTCGCACTCCTCTCTGAAATCTCGGTCAAGGTCAAGGTTACAGAATTCTCGAAAAAGGGTGCAGGACAGTGTTTCGGTTAGGAGAAGGATCCCTCTGGCTTTTCGGATAAGGATGACTGCTGTACAACTCAAATACTCTCACAATTTCAGATAAGGATGACCGCTGTACACACTCACATACTCTCACAGTTTCGGATAAGGATGACTGTTGTAGACACTCACATACTCTCACAATTGCGGATAAGGATGACTGTTGTACATACGTGGTTATTAGTTACATTCTCGGTCAAGGTGCAGTGATGATCCTAACATGGTCATGATCTCGGTAAAGGCTATGAGAATACAGTCATGATCTTGGTGGATCAAAAGGCAGCTCTCCAATACATATCTCAACATGGAAGATCTAGTTGATGAAGACTTCAGTGAAGGGACAGCAAAGATGTTGCAGCAGTAATGAAGTGATGCAGTAGTGATGTCCTCGATGGTGCAGCAATGAAGATGATCTCAACAGTGACAAAGAAGAGGATTGGTGTCTTGGTCTCGGAGTGGCCTAGTAGGTTAAGGATCATGGTCTTGGTATTCGTCAAGTAGAATCTCTATAAGAAGAATTTTGTGTGGGTTTCCCTCTCAAGAGGGAGAGGTTTTGGCCCTCGCAGAAAGCCAACATCTTGTGTTCTTGTCTCTTGTATTTTGGTAACTGTTTGATGAAGTCAGAAATGCACACACTAATGATATCAAGATAAGATTGTGCTAATAAGCAAAAAGTTAAAATACCTCACAAATAGTTATCATGCTAAGAAGAATCACAGTGACTACATTTGCCCTAGATTCTTCAACAGGCCAGACCTTGCCAAGTCTGCCAATTCGAGCAGAAACATGCCCTAAAGTAGCTTAAAAGTGGTTCATACCTCTTTAAAATTTGATTTGTTTAATGGTAATAATTCAATATGAGTTTCTTTACATTGTTTATCTTTCATATCAGATTTGGCACAGACATCTACTACCTCCCAACCCTCTTTCTCAAGAGGATATATTGGTGGTTTATGCTATTATTTCTAATTGGTTATCTTTGAAGTGTTTAATCTCATATTGGAATACTTGTGCATTTAGTTATACATTTTATGGATTCTTTGAAGTAAATCATAAGATTGCATGGTAACTAATTCACTAAGAGGTTAACTTAATCAAATAAGGATACATTAGTTGTTATACATTTTGTGGATTCTTTGAAGTAAATCATAAGATTGCATGGTAATTAATTCACTAAGAGGTTTACTTAATCAAATAGGGATACCCTTATTTGCTTCTAGAAATTGGCCTGAAGTGAAGGGGAAATTGTGTCGAGGTGACAGTGGTTCATTTCCCAGCTTGTTGCGCCAAGTTAGTACCTGTGTTGGGACTTTTCACAAGCGTGCTAGTTTAAGCAGTAACATGGGTGAGGGACACGATTCCATACTGTTGACACAATAAACATGTACATACATACATGCATACTTCTAAGCTTTAAGTATGGTAAGGGCTTGTTTAAGTTCCACACTATTGACACAATAAAGATGCACATACATACATGCATTCATAATTTAAGTTTTAACTATGGTAGGGACTTTCTGCCTTATGTAATTTTGTATTTACTTGTATTATACTTTGAATTGCATTGGCCTGGAATACACTTGTTGGTGATCTTGCCATCTCACAGGTCCTAGAACCTATAGTTCATGGAAGAGGAAGAAAAGAAGACTCGCTGGATGACCTGTATTTTGGTGTACATGAGGAAGTGAACTATGCACGAAAGATTGAACCTTTGGAAGGTAGTACTTACCCTTTTCTATATATGTTGAAAGTTGATGTATACTTGTATATTGGTGTACAAAACGATGTAAAGTTAAACTATGCACGAACAATTGAGTCTTTGGAAGCTAGGACTTACTTTTTTTTGTATATGTTGAAAGTTGATCTATGTAAAACTGTTCAAATCTGTAAAAGTCTTCTTGAAATGAAGTATATTTCCCTAAATCCTTTGTAGGCATGCATGCATGAACTATTATAGTTGCATGTAAAGAGAATTAATAAAGCTTCTTTTGCATTATTTTAGCATGGAACTCCTTTTTAGGCTTTTCATAGATTTTCAGTGGACACATTTTCTTCATCTTTCTTGTCCTATTTCATACATCAAGATTCATGGCAAATATATGAATCCTATATGTAGGTAGACTTGTCAATTATGACGAGAACGAAGAGGAATTGAGAATCACATCACCTGTGGAGCTGTTATGATCTAATTGTCTTTAGCATACAGTCAATCTTGTTGCAGATAATTAATGCATTTCATGTTGAATTTTAGCCTTCAATGACTGGATGTGTTGTTGGCATTCTAGGAGCACAGTGGACAGGCATTGTGACTACTATTGCCATTGAGATGTTACGCTCTAACAAAGTGGATGCAGTTGTTTGTGTCCAAAGGTAATTGATTTGAGAACCTCGAACATGTTCGAGGAAGGATTTTTTTGGTCCAAAATAGCTATAATTTTAGTAATCTTTGCATGTCTCATTTATTGATTTGTGGAGAATAATTTGTAGCCTATAACATTTGCAGTGATGCTGAAGATAGGTTTTCACCGAAGCCATTTTTGGCCAGGTTAGTGTATGCAACAGGGTACTTATTTGGAATAGAGATTAAGATATATTTGTAATAAATCCTCTCAATGTCTTCGATTTTTTTATAGATAGCTATGTCTATGACTCTACATTGACCTCGTGGATGTTTGTCTCAAATGAGTTCCTTTGTACAAAAGAGCTTTGAGGATTTGGAAATTAGTTGTGAATTGTTTAGAAGCATCAAAATACTTTTGTTATGTATTTCTGCTGGGCGTTTTTAACCTTAGATATTTAGATATTTTCTGTTATTAGATTTTTACAATGTAAAGATAATTCTGAAGGTGAGAAATAAAGCTCATTATTGACAAGAAATATATTGGTGTTGGTGATAGGACACCAGAGGAAGTTCTTGCAGCAAGAGGAGTGAAGCCAACATTATCACCTAATCTGAACACGCTGGCTCTTGTAGAGGTACCTCTTTGTTATCTTTTTGAAGGGTATTTTTCTCTTTGTTATTTATTTTTGAAATTTCTTTCTTACCTGTAGGAATTAGTCTTATGAGCCACAGAAGTTGATTATATGTTAGGAGAGGGAGATATTTAATCTATCTTGCATTCCTGTCCAAGCTGGAACAAGAGGTGCTTTACAGGGCCTTTTATAGGGAAGTAAAATGCAGAATAAATCATATATTGAAAGGCTGAACAATCTCATCCTATGGTTTATTTATGTTAATTTTAGTTAACAATGGTATGTTCTATGCTGAGTACAATTACTGCAATGTTCCTTTAGCAGCCCAATGACAATTTCCAATTTTTCCAATAGCAATCACATTAACCATAAATCACATTGATAGTAACTGTAGATAGAACATAAAAGTCAAGACAAGAGGACAGCAGATTTGGCGGATACCAAAGAAAAACCCCAATGTGGGGAAAAACCTTTGATCAATTCTTCTTATTGTTATATCAAATGTTCAGCAGAGAGAGAGTACAATAATACAAAGTCAAAGTCAAAATTGACTTGCCAAATCACTGTCCAAAACAGCCCTGTAAAATCTGCATTACTGCTTCTTAGTCAACAACAGTGAAATCAACCCTAACCAGGAAGTCAACGGTGGTTAACGCGGAAGCAAACAGTCCACTTGGAGCTCGGTCAAACCCAGTCAAATTCAGCCCAAAACAGTCAACAAATCTGTGGTCAAACTTGGTCAACCCTGCAGTCAAACATACATGTGGTCAATGCAGGTCAAAGTCAACATTTTGCCTTGGTTCTTGTGCCAAAAAATGTGGCCTGCTGAGACAGGAATTCACCTGAAAATCGAAGTCAAAGGATGCCTAGACAGTCAAAGTCAACGCTGGTAAAAGCTGGTCAAACTGCAGAAAAATTCTGAAATTTTCGGCCTTGAAATTCTGTCCAGAACATAGTTGCAGGGAGCGCCCCCCCCCCTTCGAACCCGCTCCCGAAGCGCGCTCCGGGCGGGAGCGGCTCTGGAGCGGCTTGGGAGTGCGTTCCCTTGCAAAAAAATTTCGCTCCCTGCCGATTTCGGGAGCGACCTAGGGAGCGGCCGCTCCGTCGCTTCCGGAGCGCTTTTTAAAGCCCGGGAGCGATCGCTCCTGATCGCTCCCGGGCTTTAAAAAATCGCTCCGGGAGCGATTTCAAATGGGCCGGGAGCGGGTCGGCGGAAAAAAATTCCGCGGACCCGAAAAAAACTAAAATTTTATAATTTTTTTTATGTTTTAAAAGCCCTTTGGGCATAAAGACATTTCATTGTGAATGTTTGAAGAAGTTGAGGAGCTTGAAGAGCAAGAGTTTGGAGCAAGGAGCAATTGCTGAAGAGCGAGGAGCAAGGAGCAAGGAGCGAGGAGCAAACCTGCAGAGGTAAGTAACTTAACAATTTAGCTAATGTAGCTAGTTTAATTTAGTTAGGTAGTAATTTAGGGAATTTAATTTAGTTTATTGAGTATTAAAATTATGAATTTCAATTAAATTATTAAATTAAGTTAATTAATCCCAGTAAATTAAATTAATTTGCAGATTGTTGAATGAAAACCCTACAAACATCAAACACCATGGACCTCACCATATTTCTGGGCATTTTGCTCTTCCTGGTCCCTTTTATGGTTATTATGGTGCTGGAGAGTAGGAAA
>APFE031414916.1:0-78478 GCA_000404065.3 Pinus taeda | reverse complement strand
TTCTCTATGCATGTGGGATACCATTCAACGTTCTTCGCTCACCTTATTGGCACGAAATGGTTTCGGCCATAAATGATGCTCCTAAAGGATACAAGAGCCCTGGGTATGACAAGGCAAGAACCGTTGGCCTTGATAATGAAAAAGCAAAAATATCACATTCTTTGAATAGAATGACAAGTGCTTGGACTGAGCATGGGGTGTCCATCATATCTGATGGATGGACAAATGTAAAAGGCAAGCCATTGATAAGTGTTCTTGCTGTGTCTGTTAATGGTCCAATCTTTCTAACTGCACATGATTACTCAGACAAGTTCAAGACCGCCATCAACATTGCAGAAGCATTACTTGAAACAATTGACCGTATTTGGCCATACAATGTCATCCAAGTCATCACTGATAATGCTGCTAATTGTAGGGCAGCGGGAGCAATTATTGAAGACAAATACCCCAATATATTTTGGTCTGGATGTTTGGTTCACACATTGAACCTTCTGTTGCATGATATTGTCAAGAACAAAAATGTACAATACCAATGGATTGGTGATTTGTACAAAAAAGGAAAAAAAAACGATAAAATTTATTACAAATCATAGCAATACCCATGGCTTTTTCCGCAGTCACTCGAGATTGGAGTTGTTGAAGATTGCGAAGACGAGATTTGGTAGCTATTACCTCACCTTCAAGCGCCTTTTGAAGGTAAGAGAGTCAATGGCTAGCATGTTATCAAGTCCACATTGGCAGGTATTGAAGGAAAGGGCTACAAATGCAGCTGACAGGGGAGGTTTTGAAATGGTGGAGGAGGCCGCTCTTGATGGCCAATTTTGGACAAGTGTGAGGCAAGTTTTGGATTTCACCAAGCCCATTTATCACATGATTCGGTTTGCAGATACAGACAAACCAGTGATTGGCGAGGTGTATGAGCAGATGGACACCATGTTGGGGCAAATAAAAGATGTTGTTCATAACAGAGATCCCAACTTGTACAAACTGATCCACGATTGTGTGTGTGAACGGTGGAATAGACTTAATCTTCCACTACATTGCTTGGCGTATATCCTTACGCCAAAATACTACTCTACGTCTTGGTTAGGCCAACCTGCAGCAGGGGGTGGGGTTAGGACCAAACCCCATTTAGATCCAGAGGTAACTAGAGGATATTTGGAAGCATTAGAAAAATTGGTACTTGACAGGGAGGAATGTGCAGCTGTGCGCCTTGAAATAGGCAGATACTTCAGTGGCACTGGTTTGTATGGTAACTTCCATGCAATGGACGATAGAGATAGATTTGATACTCTCACATGGTGGGAAACATATGGCGGGCAGGGACTTTTGCCAAAATTGGCAAAAAAAGTTCTTTCACAGGTTGTAAATACTTCTTCTGCAGAGAGGTGTTGGAGCACCTACAGCTACATACACAATGTGAAAAGGAACAGACTCAATGAAAACCGAGCAGAAAGCTTGGTTTATTTGCACTACAACTTGAGGTTGTTGAGTCATTACTGTGATCGGGCTAATGAGGATCCCACATATAGAATTTGGGACAATCACCCAGAGGATGACAATTTGGAGGATGGCATTGTACATATTGAAGAACTGGAAGAGGAACTTGTACGGGATGAAGATGATGCTTCCATGCCACCTCCACCTCCACCTCCACCATCCAGTAGCAGTGCTCGAGGTCCAAGTCTTGTTCCTTTGCTGTCGCCACCTCCATCTACACCCTCACGTGGAGGTTCTAGTTCTGGTCGTCGGTCTGTGCGGGAGACTCCGAGAAGACCACCACGACCTCCTTATACTCCTGGAGACTCTCGTGGCAAGGGCCACATGTAGATTTATCATTTACAGTTTACTTGTCTTTTTTAGTTTCTATTGGACTTTAGTTTTAACTTTTCATAACTGTTGAGTTTTGAGTCTTTGACTCTTGACTCTTGACTCTTTCATATCATAATGATATTTTTTGTAAACAATATATCACTGTGACAATGAAAATTTGAAGTTTGAAGTTGGGCCTTGGCAATTATAACTCATTGGTAATGATTGTGAATTATGAATATGATGCTTCGTGAAAGACTAAAGTTGTTTCATTTCATTTCATTATTCATGTTTCATTTTATAAATTTATAACATTTCATATCATGTTAACAGTTAGAAGTTAGGACTTAGAAATATCTAAGATATTACTTCTTGTAATGGTTAAACTTAGCTTACAAGTACAGCTTTGGTGATCAATGATGATAAATGTTATATATTGAATTTTCAATTTTGAAAGCTTGACGTTGAAACTTTAAGATTGAATTTGATGAATCATGATTCACGAGACTCAATATGTTGCAATTGTAATATGTATTTTATTAACTTGTGGACATGGTTGATGACGATTATAATTTCTAGATGATTGACGTGATATGGTTCAATGATCAATCTATGTTTTTTTTTATGTTTTTTATGTCTAATTCATCATTCTACATGTTTTTGTTGACATATATGTATCAAAAATTAAAAAATATAAAAAATATATATATTTTTAAAAAATCGCTCTCGGATTCGCTCCCAAACCGGGAGCTTCTGAAAATGGTCGCTCCCGCTCCCGCTTCCGCTCCCGCTCCCCGCTTCCGCTCCCGCTCCCAAGTAACATTGGTCTAGAAATTTGACCTCCTTTGCCACACGTGTGAGAGAAAGAGAATGCCCAATAGCTGTATGAACCAATGAGAGAAAGAGAGAAGAATGTGTGAGTGATAAGGATGCCAAATGAGGTGAGAGGTCACTTGTATTTATACAAGTCGTTGAGGGTTAGGTGACATGTCTCTTGGCCTTCATGAGCCTACATGATGATGTGGCCGACCTGAACAATTTGCACAATATGTGGACATAAATTCAAATACACACTTTTGCTTGACCAAATTAGACGATCTTTATATCAATTTTGGTCCTCTTGAAAAGAGGAATTTAATGCAATCAACATCTCCATCAAATGAGCTGTCCCAAGGTGTAATTTGGCCCTAGTTGCCAATTTTAACAATTTAAAGAAATTTTACTCTTGATGTATGTTTCCCCAAAATGAATGTGTTTATCAATGCTCATTAAGCCAAAAAATCCAGGTTCTCACTTGGTGTGAAAGTGCTAAAGCAAAAATTGTGAGACCTCAAGGGCCATTTAGACAAACTACCAACTATCACCATAGTAGCCTTGCTTCCCTCTTTAGACTAGATGAGCTCTAGCCTAGGGGGCGAAACCTATGGTAAACTATGCTCAAAATGTTCCACCAAGAGTTGTTATATATTGGATCAATTGGCAGCGACAAAGAAAAAGCAAGCCTAATAACTCATCTATACAGAAAAATTCAAGGGTTGTTCTGAACAGTCATAGAATGACAGAGGATATCTGAAGTAAATTCTTGACAGCAAAGGTGATACCAGTGTTTTAAAAACCGCTCACAAAAACCGGTTACCGGTCTGACCGGCCGGTTAGCAAGGCCGCCGGTCAGAACCGGCCTAAAAACCCGGTTTAACCTGCCCTTTCGCCCAAATCTAGCCCTAACCGGTGAAAAACCAGCCGGTTTAGGACGGAACCGGCCGGTTTATGGCACGCCCACCGAAACTTAAGAAAAGCAGTTTGCTGTTTGTGGTTTAGGGGTTTTGGGGGGGAGGTAAAGGTGTTTTCCCTCCAAAAACACCCTCTCCTTCGCTATAAGAGACCCCTCTCACTCTCATTTGTCTCACACAACTAATTTGGAGTGTTTGTGAGTTTGTTTGTGAGCTTGGAGAGTGTGGAGTTTTTGCTGAAGTAGTCATCTTGGAGTTGGAGTTGGAGCTATTTTGGAGATAGTGTGTAGCTGTCAGTGGAGTTGCCATCTTCAAGAGGAGGCTAAGGAAGCTAGTTTGCATTTCCAGGTAAGGATTTGCATTTGAAAATTACTTATTTGACTGTTGTCCATGAATTAATTTTTTTTATGTGTTATAAACTTCTCACTTCTATGATCTACCATCCAGGGAGTCATCATGCCTCCAAAAGCCAGAGATACTGCATGGGATCATTGTGATATGATTGATGGCAAAATGATCTGCAAATATTGCCAAAAATCCATTCAAGGAGGGGGTATTAACAGGGTCAAGCAACACTTGGCTGGGATAGGAGGCCATGTAAAGCCATGTGGAGCACCAAATGAAATAATAGGGCATATTAGGGCAGAATACCGTCAGAAGTTTGAGACTCGAGTCATTGAACCAATAGAGAAGTTAGTGACTGCAAAGTTTGGGAGTGGAGACTCAACCAACTGAGTTTGATCATGATGACTGAGACTCATGAGAAGTTTCAACTTCAAGTGATAATGTTGATCACTATTATAGTATTACTATTATCATATATGTAGAGTCTAGACTGAAGTCTTGTAGTAGGCCACTGGCCCCATAGTTTGTAGGCTTTGTTTCTGCACTCTAGAGGCCATTTAGAGCCTCACTGCTTATGTATTTTGTCGATGATATGTATTGCACTCGGTGCCATTTTGATATATTCACCTTTACATGGTATATCAATGAGCAATCTTTGCATATTTTGTCTCTATTGGCTTGGAATCATGGTTTTAAATCTTAAAAATAGTTTTTTTCATTAAAAAATAATTATTTAATGTATTTTTCTAAAACCGGTTCGTTTAGACCAAACCAGTCCTGGTTAGACCGGTTCCGGTCGGTAAACGGTTCATTAGGTGGACCGGTCCGGTCACCGGTTCCGGTTTTAAAAACATTGGGTGATACACACAATTTTGTTTGCACAAAATTGGGAATAATCAAGTGGAAAGGGTGTTCTTTCAGAGCATAACCTAGCCAACAGTCCTTGCAATGTCCTAGTTAAAAGGGTGCTGTGGATCTTTGAAAGACAACGAGGATAGAGGATTTCCAAATTTATGAGTGTTGCAATCAATTCTAGCATGACTTGAGAATGTGTCATATCTGATCCCCAATTTTCCTCCTTTGTTGACTTTAATGGCTAGTAAGAGGGTCGACTTAGCCACTTGGCTAATCTTCAACGCCCTTGAGAATTGAGGATTTTGCAACTTGGGTTTTGTTTGACTAATTTTTACATAACTTTTTACGTCAAGTGATGATGTCATCGTGCAATAAATGATGATCTCCATTGTCCTAGGGAAACTAGAAATCTGCCACCTGGGTTTTGTCCAACTCATTTTGTAGACAACTTTTGATGTATTGCATGTCTCATCCTTTTAAGACCTACCTTTATTATGTCACTTGGATGCCTCATATACTACTGGATAACCTTCGGCTACCATATCTTGATGTTTTCACATTTTGGAAATATTTCAATGTGGCATGTCATCTAGATTTTTTGTTGAGCATTTTGAGACCAGTTGATTTTTTGCCTTCCGAGACCACATGCATTAGGAAATGTGTATTGCCTTAGGGAACATGAACATGTTGAAAAATTGTGAGACAGCCATGTTGAGAACTATCTGAGGAATACACACCATGTTAGTTTTTTTAGCATTGGATGTGTTCTAGCCTTGAAAGTTTGTGGAGAGGCTAGAATGCATGAGATCTCTAAAACCTAGAAATCGTTTATGGAAATTCCGCCTAGAAATCATGTAATTAGATTATTAGTTTGTTTTTAAATATTTCCTAAGTCTAAACTTAGGGAATATAATAATTAATCAGAATTAATTAAGGCGTTAATGATCTAGAAACTCACACGGATTGACTTCAAGATGATCCTAGCCATCGATTAAGATTTAATCTTGGTCATTGAAGTCTCAACAGAGGATTATAAGAAGAAGTCGATGGGGCTTGGAGAAATCATTTGAGCAGTTCGATTTCATGAGAAGATCGATTTCTTGAGTAGCAACAGTCAGTTGCTAGAGAGAGAGCAAGTGAGATCGAAGCAGTGAGAGAGGGTTAAGGACAGTGAAGCCGGAGGAAGGATTCCAGTTCCGATGAGTGCATTTGCAAAGAGGCAAGTGAGCCACAGTGAGGCTGACGTAGCGCAACGCAGTAGCCTCTAGAGGCAATTTCAAAACTGCTAGGGAAAGCTTAGTTTCAGTGCTAGAAGCTGGGCAGAGGTTCCAGAGGCTAGGAGAGACATTTTCATAGACAACAACAAACTAGACGACTTGAGGAGAAGTTGGTTCGAGCCGAGTGCAGAAGTGACCGCGTTAGGGTGACGTAGTGGCTGCGTAGAGCCAATTTGGATGGCTCAATTTGAGCTAAGGTTAGAGTCTGAATTTGCCTATGGAGTGAGGAAATTCCTCACTAGATTTTTCTTGCCAGTTTTTCTTTGTAGGATTTCCAGTTTTGGCATCCAGTTGTCTCAGATTATTTCACTACTACATAATAATAAAACCCTCAGTTGTTGCACCAATTTTCCCAAGTTGGGTTTTTCCGGGGACATTGGTCCAAAAATAACTGTGTAAATTTATGTGTGTGTGCTAGCATTTCTTCCAACGTTTATTTCTTTTGCAATTTTATTTCTGTAGGTTGCAGTGTGATTGATTTAGTGTTTGCTGTAGCAAATAGTAAATAAATTGTTGAAAATTGATTTACCAATTAGGAGAATTATTTCCAGTTGCTGCAATAGGATTCGGGTTTCCAAATTTTCACACACCAAGGCCAAGGCCATATATAGATTCAATGACAAAGAACCATGTGGTAAGCTATAGGTGTACCTTGATGCAGGCTAGACTAGCCCATACACAGGTGATCACCCCTACATAAACCAAGGCTCCCACAACCATGAGTCTAAATGCAATCCATCTAAAGTCCTCCAAACCTATCCAGGATGAAAGGAACTATGGACATAACTCACAGGGATCGGCCATGGCCGACCATCACACGCTTAGGATACCTAGATATAAAGACTCACATGGTTTTTGCAAGGCTTTGACTTGTGACCTTGGGATTATGATGGTGATAATGCAAAGTAAAAAGATGTATGTATGTACCCTTGCTGACATGATGGCTAACAACTGACTCCAATTGTGGAATGCATGCTCTACCCTAGAGGATGTCAGAACCACAAAGTCTTCCACTTATTGCTTGAAACAATCTCACACATTAGGCGTAACTTGTAAGATACTAGTAGGGTGGAAGACATGAAGTCTTAGCCCTTCCTGACATGGAAATAAATCAAAATGAAATAACACTAACTAAAGAAAACTGCATAACTAATGTAGTGGAAATAACATAAGGAAGACATCATATAACTAATCTAGTAAGCATGGATAATATTACATTAATGAAATGAAACCACATAACACAATTTTGGGACTGTGAAAATGGATTTGTGATAAATGAAAACAAAACATCAAAACTATGCTAATGCTAAAGAAATTATTCATCCTATCCTACTCTAATCTAAGAAAGATGAAGTATGTTAAGTAAAATCATATAACCAATGCAACCATCAAATAAACTTATCATTACCACATATTTTACCTTTTTGCTTGGCTGGTAAGCAAAACAGTGAAACATTAAACCCAAGAGAAGTATACTTTGGAACTTCCTTCATGGCTTGGACAACTCCTACAATGGGATTATCATTATGTGGAAGAAAATCGAAGAAGTACGAAGATTCAGCTATATTATTGCAAGCTTTTTTGATCCACAAATCAATAGGGTTAATATAGTAGTTTTTCTCGTTGAAAGGATAAGGCCACTCATCACTATTCTTTATTGCATTGGCAAGCAAGGGAGGTTTGTTAAAATTGGTAACTAGGGCCAAACTCCATGTAGGTCATCTTATTTATGGAAGCTGATATTTTTCTTGGATCCCTCTCATCGAGAGGTGTAGGATTGATCTAAAGATCATCCGATTTCGATAAGTATTCATGGAGTTATGAATTTATTTGCGTTATAATACAATTCGTTAAGGTCGGCCAACAACCAAATAAACCACACATGTGCTCAATGTTTTAGTATAAATAGAGGTGGCCTTCAAGTCATTTTAACACACTTGGGATCTCTTCCTCTCTCTACTTGTCTTTGGTTTTAGTAGGAGAAGAGATCCTAAGGAATAACGTTGCCCTGATCCAAAGGGCAAAAAGTCGGAATTGCCAAAAAAGTCGGAAATGCCGGAAAAGCCAGAATTGCCGGAAAAGCCAAAACTGCCGGAAAGGTCGGAAAGGCCGGAACTTCCAGAAAAGACGGAAATGCCAGAAAAGCTAGAACTGCCAGAAAAGCCGGAAATGTCGGAAAAGCTGGAACTGCTAGAAAATCTGGAAAAGCCGGAAATGCCGGAAAGCCGGAACTGCCAGGAAAGCTGAAAAAGCCGGAACTGCAAGAAAAGCCGGAAAAGCCGGAATTGTCAGAACCGGAAAAGCCGGAAATTCCGAAAATGGCGGAACTGCAGGAAATGCCAGAAAAGTCGGAAAAGCCGGAAATGTCAGAAAGCCGGAAATGCGGGGAAAGCCAGAACTGCCGGAAAATCCGGAAATGTCGGAAAGCCGGAGATGCCAGGAAAGCCGGAACTGGCAGAAAAGCCAGAACTGTCAGAAAAGCCATAAATGCTAGAAAAGCTGGAAATGTCGGAAGTGTCGAAAATGCCAGAAAAGCCGGAAAAGTCGGAACTGCCAGAAAAGCTGGAACTACTAGAAAAGTTGGAAAAGTCGGAACTACCGGAAAAGCCGGAACTGTCGGAAAAGCCGGAATTTCCAGAAATGTCGGAAACGCCGGAACTGTCGGAAAAGTCGGAATTGCCAGAACTGCTGGGGTTGTCGGAATTGCCGGGAACAACTGGAACTGCCGGGAATAGCCTGAACTGCCAGGAATAGCTTGAACTGCTAGAACTACCAGGAACTATCGAAATAGCTGGAGCATATATCTCCGAAGGAGAGAAACATGCAAAGGGACAACTAACTAACATTGGTACAGTTGTATGGTACTTAGCAGCAAATACACCAAGCATGCAATGTTACAGCTAGCATGCAAGGGACAACTAGCATGCAGCAACAAGCATGCTAAGGACAACAAGCATGCTAGGGACAACAAGAAAGCAAGGGACAACAAGCAAGCAAGGTGCAACCAACACATAGGTCAGGATGGCAACATGGTGCAGCAATGGCACATAATGCAGTACAGTGATGGGTACAGTCATGATTAATGAAATGTGATGAGATGCAGCATAGTGATGATGGCTGTAGCATGGTGCAGTGCAGTGAGGTGCAACATGATGACGAAATGCAACACAACGATAGGTGAAGGAGTCACCTTGGACAATTAATTGAAGCAACATGTCTTCAACTGATCTCATGTATCATCTTCTTAGAGATGATCTATGCTCTTATCTAGATAAGTCAAAGTGTTGACTTCTGTTGTAAACGTACTATCTCTTTCTCTCTCTTTGCGGAACTATTGAAGAACATATAAGAAGTTGATCAAGGGTTTCCCCACATTGGGGTTTGTCCCTGGCTAGCGCCACATCTTGTGTCCTCTTGTCTTGGCTTGTCTTCTGCGATTTATGTTTATGTTCTATCTGCAGTTTACTTTAATGCTGATGTGATTGCTAATCTGGAAAAGATATGGAGCTAACTATGAAAATTGAAATAAATTGCTCTAAGCATAGAACATACCTAAAATTAACAAGGTTTTGCTTATGGCTCCAACTGGAACCTGCACATTGAGTGTTGCCCTTCCTGGGAAAATCTTGAATAGGGTTTGTGCTCTATTCACATAGAAGCACAAATGATGAGAAAATTCATGAAAATTTAGAATATATTGAAACCCACAATTTACGATTGATTGCTTTGGCCTGTAAGGCTAAAAACTCATGAAATATGTTTGGAATTGAAAATGTTGTGGCCTGCATATTGTTGCTAGGTTGAGATCCTTACTATCAAATGGGTCTTTGTACACATGAGTGTGAGAATTCTTTTGCAATTAATTTGGTAATATTCTCCTCATCCGAGTAGAATCTCTCCAAACGATTTATGGATTTTGGATATCTCATGTGCTTTAGCCTCTCCACCAATTTTCATGGCTAGAGCACATCCGATGCTACCACAAATCAACAGAGCACATCCGATGCTACCAAAACGTAACAACCAAACATGGCTTATATATACACCTTTTCTCATGTCCTTTAGGCTGACGTGATTACTTGTAGTTAGGCCGACTTCTTCTAGTAGTTTCTTGCATCATTGTAGGCTGACTTGAAGAGGATAATGCTGGAATTTCTAAGTCTAACCCGTTAGAAATTTTCCTGCACTATTTGGTTTATTTCATGTACTTGTTTAATTACTTAACAAGTTATTTAACCATATAAATACTGAAAATAAACACAAGTACAGTCTCAGCCATCTACAAATCATCAACTGAAAGAATAGACAAACACTCAAGGGACACCGTTATTTTGGACAATCGTCCCCGTAAAAACCCAACTTGGGAAAACCAGTGCAGCAGTTCTGAGGGTTTTATTATTAAGCAACTTTTCTTGTGTACAACTAGGTGCTAAACTTGCTCACCCTACAGAGAAATCTATCTGACAGTAATACCTCTCTTTGGAAGCAGATATTCGATAAGTTTGCTCCACGAAACTCTCTCCAACACTTCTTTGAGGCTCTGCGTCAGCCTACAGATGCTATGCGTTGCCTCTCTAGCCCTTTGCGTCACTCACGCAAGCCCTCTGGCCGTCTGTGCAGTCACTCTAGCCCTCTGCATGGCTCCTGCTTGCTTTGCGTCTGCCTCTCTGCCTCTACGCTCGTCTTGCGACACTATCTTTGCCTCTCTGCTATGCACTCACTACCCCTTGTAGGAATTTACAGGGTAAGTTCCTTAGATAGAACACCAAGGGACACCACTCACAAACAGGTCACAGCTTAGTACACCAGTATTCTTGACATGGTTAAAACCCTCAAAGAGGGAAACAGTTCACGGCCCGAGCCAACGCGACCACTTTAGGCAATTTATTAATGTAAAAGAAAGAAAATTTACATATGCTTCTTTCATGAATGGTCACCTTCCAAATGACCTTCCATGCTCTTCAAATAGAGATCATGGACCGATCGGGTTTTAAGCCACAGATCAAGTGTCGGTAATACTGAGGAGAGAATGAACCGTCGGATCACTTCATGTCTAGAACATATCGTGACCGTCAGATTGTAAGTTACAAAAGTACATAGTAAAGAAACACACTTTACCGAACTCTACACTAGACAAAGTTATACTTAATTATCTCCTATGTGTCGGAATATCCTAACATCCCCCCTTAAGAACAACTTGGGATAGGATTGAAGGATGTACAAATATGACACAATAGGAGAGGGAGGCATTAGAGCCTATCCCCCCTCAGTGACAACTTCCTAAACTCCAACCATAAATCGAAGTGTAGTAAACTTTGCCTCTGTGAGAGCCTTTGTTAAGATGTCTGCAACTTGATCATCAGTTGAACAATATTGCACTTCAAGAACATGGTCATGAATGAGCTTTCTGATGAAGTGCATGTGTAGTTCAATGTGCTCACTGTGTTGATGTTGGACTAAATCTTTGCATAGTTGAATGGCACTTCGATTATCACACCAAAGTGTAGTCGGATGCTGCTATTGAAAGCCAAACTCTGACAGATCTGACGAAGCCACAGGGCTTCCTTACTAGCTTCTATGGTGCCACGATACTTTGCTTCTGCTGAAGAAAGAGAAATGGCACTTTGTTTCTTGCAAGCCCATGTAATAGGTCTAGAATCAAGAGTGAACACATAACTTGCAGTAGATTTCCGATTATCAGGGTCACCAGCCCAATTGGAATCAGTGAAACCAACCAATATAGGAGATGCTTCTGCACTGTAATGAATCCCAAACTGAACTGTACCTTGAACATAACGAAGTATTCTTTTAGCTGCTTTCCAATGACTTTCATGTGGGTTTTGCATAAACCAAGCAGTAAGGCCAATAACAAAGGAAAGGTCAGGACAGTTATGGGTCAGATACAAAAGTTTTCCTACAAGCTGATGGTATAAGATGCATCAACTTTAGGGGAAGTACAAGTGATTGAAATTTTGGCTCTAGACTGAAAGGGAGAAGGGGTTGGCTTACAGTCTTCCATGTGAAAGTGGTGCAGAAGATCACAGGCATACTTGGACTGGGAAAGGGAAATACCTTCCTTGGTTTGCAAGACTTGAAGACCAAGAAAATAATGCAAGTGTCCTAAGTCTGTCATTTCAAACTGCTTTTTAAGGCTAGACTTCACATGGTTTATAAGGTTGGGATTGCTACAAGTAAGGATAAGATCATTAACATAAAGAACAAGAATGATAAGAGACTTGCCCACTTTGTTGGTGTAGACAATATTGTCAGAATGACACCTAGAAAAGCCAGTATCTAAAAGAAAGCTATCCATTTTGGCATACCAACCTCGAGGGGCTTGCTTGAGACCATAAAGGGATTTCTTAAGCCGACATACAAGGCTGGAGTCTATTTGTATAAATCCAGGAGGTTGTTTCATATAGATTTCTTCATGCAAGTCCCCATGCAAGAAGGCAGGTTTAACATCCATCTGATGGACTTCCCATTTGAAAGAGGCAGCAAGGGAAAGAACAAGGCGGATATAGTTCAATTTGGGAACGGGGGAGAAGGTTTCAGTATAGTCAATGCCTTCAACTTGTGAAAACCTTTAGCAACAAGACAAGCTTTATGTTTATCAACTTTTCCATTTGGTCCAAACTTGGTTTTGTAAACCCATTTGCATCTAACAAGTTTTCGTCCCTTTGCAAGAGGAACAAGATCTCATGTATCATTTGCCAATAATGAACGATATTCTTCATTCATAGTTGCATCCCAATCTGGATGGCCTGAAGCTTCTGTAAAGGTGTTAGGATCATAATTTGCTGACGCTTGATCTAGTAAAGAAGAGGCTCTATCGAACTGAGAATGTGTACGTCATTGATCTGTAGGATCACCTGCAAGAGCACCTGCTGCATCCCGAGTAGCACAAACCCATTTTGGAAGCTGAGGAGTTGAAGGAGGATCCCGAGAAGGTGGGGGAGGGTTGTCATCTTCGCTATCATCATCTGAAGAAGAAATATTTTCAGAAGTAGAAGGGATAGAGAGAGGTGGCACATCCGCCGAACTAGGGTCGTAGGCCGATATATTTTCAGCAAACTTTACATCTCTTCTAATGATAACATTTTTGGATTTAGGTGGAAGAAGTCCATATCCTTTGACATCTTTAGAATATCCAACAAAAATACATTTTTCACTCTTAGGTTCTAAGGCTTTATGTTTCTCATATGGAATATGGGCCCATGCTTCACTTCCAAAAACATGAAAGTGACTTACATCTGGTTTAATTGAACTCCATGCTTCTTCTGGAGTGATATTTTTTAAAACCTTAGTAGGAGTGCGATTTACGATGTAATTTTCACAGTTAATTCCTTCTGCCCAAAAATTAAGACTAAGTCCTTTAGATTGAAGCATACAATTAAATAAATAAAAAAGATTTATAATATCTTAATTCCTATCAAAAGTAAAATCATTTAATTGTCTTAAACTTTACTTTGACAACTATAATTTAGTAAGATCAATAACATATTTCGTTTTGGTATCCATGTACCAATAGAATTTAAACATATATTATGTCACAAAATTTCACGTTTATATATAATCATTCAAAATGGTTATGAGTCTCTGATTTGCGGTGAAGTAAATATATACTAAACATAGTTTAAAGTTCTTCAAAATTGACACAGATTAGGGTATTTTTGACATATGTCCTCTGTATCTTCCCAAGTAGCTGATCCAGGACTATACTTGTCCCATTGGACCTTAACTTGGTCTACCAGGCGATTCCTGAGCTGTCGAACCCTACGTTCCAGTATACGTAACGGTTCGACCGATACAATTCCCTCGTCTGATACCTGTAATTCCTTCCATTGAAGGTTATGAGATTGATCGACTATATAATGTCTTAATACAGATACATAAAATACATTATGAATTTTATGCAAGTGAGGTGGCAAGGCAAGACGATAGGCGACAGGTCCAACTCTTTCCAAGACTTTAAATGGTCCAATAAATCAGGGTGACACAACTTTGTCCCTTTTCCGAATCGAATAGTACTTTTATTTGGTTTGATGTGGATGAAAACCTGATCCCCTACTTCATACTTCCTATCCGTTCTATGAGCATCAACATAACTCTTTTGTCTATTCTGTGCTTCCTTTAATTGTTGTCTAATTTGTCTTACCTGCTCTTCCATTTCTTGGATTAATTCTGGTCCTATTATCACTCGATCTTCTAACCTGTCCCAACTTAACGGTGTTCTGCAAGATTTGCTGTATAATGCTTCAAATGGAGGCATTCCAATCGAATTGTGTTAACTGTTATTGTATGTGAATTCGACTAAGGGTAAGTACTTTTCCCAGTGTGATTGTTGATCCATAACATACATTTTCAACATGTTTTCAAGTACTTGATTTACCTTTTCTGTTTGCCCATCAGTCTCAGGATGGTAAGCAGTGCTTAAATTTAGTTGAGTTCCTAAGGCTGACTACATGCAAGTCCAGAATCTTGAAGTGAATTGTGAATCTCTATCGGATATAATCTTCTTAGGTACTCCATGAAATCTGATAATTTCATTTATGAATATTCGAGCTATATCAACAACTTCGTAAGTATCTCTTACGGGAATGAAATGTGCGCTTTTCGTTAACTTATTCACTACTACCAGAATGGCATTGTGTCTTTGAAAAGTAAGAGGTAGCCCAGTGATAAAATCCATAGAAATAATCTCCCATTTGGTCATAGGAATGTTGTGAGGTTGCAAGAGACCTGCTGGGTGACAATGATCTGCTTTTACTTGTTGACATTCCAAACATTTTGTAGCAAATTGAGCGATATCATGTTTCATGCCTAACCAAAAGAAGAGTTTGTTAGTATCCGAATGCATTTTCTTTACTTCAAGATGTGCACAATATACTGCTCTGTGGGCTTCCTTAAGCATAGTGGCTCGAAGATCCTTATTATCAGGAATATACATCCTTCCATGAAACCGTAAGATTCCATCATTTTCTAGTTCATATCCTTCAAACTTAGATTCTTTTGGCTTTTTACCCTCAAGACCATATCTCACCTTTAAGTACCAGCTATCTTTTATGAGATATTCTAGTACTCGTTGCCTTAAGCCTACTTTGATAGGTATGAGAGAGAATATTCATGGTCTTTTGCTTAAAGCATCTGCTACTACATTTTCTTTTCCCTTAATGTATGATATTCCAAAGTCATATTCACTTAGGAATTCACTCCATCGCCTTTGTCTGGCATTTAAGTCTCTTTGGGTGAACAAATATTGTAGACTTTGATGGTCGCTTTTAAGTATAAAACTTCGTTCCACTAGATAGTGTCTCCAAATATTTAAAGCTAGCACTACATCGGCTAATTCTAAATCGTGAGTAGCATAGAGTTCTTCATGAGGTTTTAACTTTCTGGAAGCATATGCTATCACTCCTCTATCCTGCATCAATACTGCACCTAGCCCTTGTTTGGATGCATCAGTACATACCGTAAAATCTTTGTCCATATCAGGTACTCTTAGGATTGGTGTACTGGTGAGTAGTCTTTTGAGTTCAAAGAATGTTTTATTACATTCCTCAGTCCATTCATACTTAACACCTTTACGCTGAAGGGCTGTAATCGGCTTTGCAATTTTGGAGAATCCCTCCACAAATCTTTGGTAGTAACCGGCTAAACCCATAAAGCTTCGTATTTCATGTGCGTTTTTTGGTATTGGCCATTCCATGATTGCTTTTACCTTTTCAGGGTCTACTGAAATCCCTTCACCTGATATGATATGACCTAAGTAACGAATCTTTTCCTGAAAGAATGAACACTTGGATAATTTTCCATACAACTGATGTTTTCTAAGGCAGGACAATACTATCCGTAAATGATCTTCATGCACTTTCTTATTCTTGGAATAGATGAGAGTATCATCTAAAAAGACTTGTACAAATTGATTAAGATATTCGCGGAAAACACTGTTCATAAGATTCATGAACACTGCTGGTGCATTTGTTAATCCAAATGGTACCACAGTAAATTCATAATGTCCAAAACATGTCCGGAATGCAGTCTTAGAAATATCGTTTTCAGAAATCCTTAGCTGATGATAGCTTGATCGAAGATCAATTTTTGAAAAGACAACAACTCCTTTCATTTGATCGAAAAGATCATCGATTCGAGGCAAAGGATATTGATTCTTTACTGTAGCTCGATTCAAAACTCGATAATCTATGCATAATCTTAAAGATCCATCTTTCTTCTTTACAAAAATTACAGGAGCGCCCCAAGGTGATACACTGGGTCGAATATGTCCTATATCCAGTAGTTCCTTCAATTGAATTTGCAATTCTTGAAGTTTTGGATCTGTCATTCTATAAGGCGTTTTAGAGATCGGTTGGGTACCAGGTTTTAATTCAATAGTGAGATCCAGCTCTCTTACAGGGGGTGATCCTGGTAGTTCTTTTGGAAATACATCAGGAAATTCGGCTAACACCAGATATTGTTCTAAGGATGGTCCTTTTTCTTTGCTTACTTCTTGAATTACATATGCCTGACAACCTTTCCTTAAACAATGCTTCATTTTCATTGCTGATATGTAGCGTAAAGATACTTTTCTCTTGATTCCTTGAATTTGGATTGCTTCTCCTTCATCATTTATACCTAGAATTCTTTTCCCATAACAGTCTAGCCAAACTTGATGAGCTTCTAGCCAATCCATACCTATGATAAGATCATAAGTTCCTGAGGCTGTGACGTAAACTTTCAGTTTAGTCGTACAGACCCCTAGGTCAATTTTGCATTGATCCACACTTAAGCCCATGGATTGGAGTTCTCCTGAGGCCATTTCCACCTGTTTGAAATCATTTTGTCTGCGAGCTGCCAACCCACATTTGTTTAATGCATATGATTAAATGAAACTATCTGTGGCACTAGTATCAAATAAGATTTTGAGTTTTATACCATTAATAATACCTGAAGATTCCACTACAGTGGATTGATGTGCTGCTTGGTCGTTGTTGACTACTGCATGAATTCTATGATTATCTTGATTATTTGATATTGGTTCCTTTCCTGTCCTATGCAATATATTTGACGAAGCTTCTGGACAATCACATTGAAAATGCGTTCCTCCACATCCCCAACAATTAAGCTGCGTTGATCCTCGTGAATCAGGACGTAAATTTCTAGATAAAGAGCTTCATCCTCTCATGTTGTTTCCTCGCGAATTTCTTCCTCTACTAGCAGTTCCACGAGATGCCCATGGACTGGTGTTTGATGATTCAGCGACTATAGTGTTTACTATGATGGGAGTTCTTGTTCCTACATTTCTTGGGGTAAATCTATTACCATAAGGTGGCCTCGAGCTACCTCCTCTGAAGAAATTTCGGGGAGTCTTTCCTGGAAATCCTGATTGTAAAGGTTCTGCTAGCCCTACATCTTTTTTGATCCCTAGATGTTCTTCCGCATAACGACCACATTCTACCGCCTTAGCTACTGATGATGGTTTCCACATGCTCACCAAGGCTCTGATGCGAGGATTTAACCCAAATATGAAGCGTTCAGCTTGACGTTCATCAGAGTCTAAGTAGTGAATGTATTTTACAAGCGCCATAAACCTTATCTCATACTCTTCCATTGTTTTATTACCCTGAACTAAGGTATGGAAGGCTCTGGCTTGTTGTTGTTGAAAGTATGGAGGTAAATACTTTGCGCGGAATCTTTCCTCAAACAATTCCCAAGGGACATTATTCAATGTAAGATGCAGTTGCTTTTCCAGATTTCCCCACCAAATTAGGCCACTTTCCTTTAATTGAAATACAACAATTTTTGTTTTTGCCGAAGAAGAATATTCTCTTAATCTAAAGCATATGTTCATTCCTTCTAACCATGCCTTAGCGCGTTCACCTGCCCGACCTCCTGAAAATTCTGGGAGTTTAATTTTTTGAAGCTCCCTAGAAATATCTTCTTTTGATCTTTTATGCTCAAAATTCCTTGGTTCTGCTGAACTGGTAGCTAAGGGTTTAAGTTCTTCTTTGGTCTTAGCCTTAGTTGATTCTTTTAATGTCTCCAATAGGGCTTCCAATGAGTTCATTATCACAGTCAACTCTGGTGCTGGAGCGATTGGTGTTGATAATGGTCTTGGTGGAGACGATGATGATAGTGGTGGCGATGGGGATGATGATGGTGACGGTGGCAGCATTAATGACGGTGATGCTGCCCGATCACGTCGTCGTCGCTCATATGTCTTTACCATTGTCATGTTTCTTGTGTACATAATAAAATTCTATAAAAATTTGAGGTAGACATTCGAATTTAAAATATAGTTTTCTTTTTGTAATTTTACATTCATAAACGGGTATAGTTTTTTTTGCTATTTTTATCTGCTAGGCAGATCTTACTAGTACCGAGGTTAGGGAGGGTGGTCTCGCGACCTCCTTGTCCTAATGCAGGGTATTCTATCCTAATATGAAATAATGCAGAAGTGTATGGTTATTAATGCCTAGGGTAGATCATCCAAAATTAATTATTAAGTAACATTCACAAAATTAAATATTTAAATATTAAATATCTCGTTATAATGAACATCGTCAACACACTCATCACGCCTGAAACTATTACCTCTACAGAAGGACACACATAGTTACAATGTTGAATATGTTACTTAGATGTATACTATCAGAATATCAATTATAACTATAACATATTCATTGCAATTTTATAAAAGAATTTTAATTTTTTTTTTTTTTTTTTTTAGATTTCAGTATAGTATCATGATGACTAGTAGGTTTATGTAAGCATGGTTGCTGGTGTGCAGGGGAATTTCAATATAAAAAAAACGAATTGGTATACAATTTCTATCTGACAAGACACTACTCTCCATGTACTAACATAGGTGTAAAAGGCTCCAATCAACTGACCTTACTTATGATCCGTGAATGTGTCTTTTCTATGAATAGTTTTACTCACTTAATAGTAAATCATTGTGAATTACATCCAATCAAACTCAATATTGACCACTAAATTGCATAAATGTCTTTTAAAATTATAACAGTATCAGTGGCTCAAAGATAGAGACTGAAAATACCAATTATTTTAGTAACTATAAGGTCAATAAAATAGATATTACTTTAGTTTTAAATCAGAATATGGAGAGCCGCAACATTGAATAGGCTTCCGGGTTATAATAACTTCCCATAAATTTTTATCTGTCACCAACACTTTTTTTTTTTGTTTTTGTTTTTTAAGTATATATATATATATATATATATATATATATATATATATATATATTACTAATCTAATATGGATAAAACTACATGAGTATCTCCCACAAATTTGATGATGAACATTGTGTACGCTTAGGTATCAACGGAACCAAGTTACTGAGGGAGGGCTCCTTGTTGCACTGTTTTTCAGTATTGGGTCACGGATGTATTTTATGAAAATATCAAATATTATATATATATATATATATATATATATATAATATATATTCAAATGGCTTAAGATATAGTTTAATATATATTATATGATATCTATATATCTATATATATATTGATATTCATATCAATTATTAATAATTTAATTCAAGTATAATTTGCTTGATGAATAATATAATTAAGCTTTTTCAGGATTCCACGATAATTAAATTTGGTACATGCGTCCCCTAAATAACACGTCGGCATATTTTATGGAGGTGTTGGCGTCTGGTTATTTTATGATATTCCCCATGGCTCATCACTTAGCTTGTTAACTTGATACTTTGACACGGTACGTAGATACGTAGGACAAAATATATGACGTTCACAAGTGTATGCCATGCAAAAATCATTACTCTCCATAGGATAAGTAAGCAGGTAATGACCCTAAACTCATGGACAGGGGCGTTTGGGATTTTCCCCGACGCTATGATTGCCTTGAAATATCACGGCTTTCTCGCCAGGCATCAAAGAATGTATACACAACTGCTCTTGTTTGATCGTTCTAGTTCACATGAAGTTCTTTTGGAAGGAGAGCTGCAAAAGACATTTGGTCATTCATTGTCATTATTTATGGAGTTTCTCAAAAATTGTATGCAGGTTGAGGGAAGTACTGAACAATTTGGTTAGACAAGTTGATTCTATCTATTCGACGGCTACCGAAAACAACAAATTGTGTGCCGCATTCACTACCATCCATATGCCGAGTGTTTTTTTCATCCTTTGCTGATGGCCTCGCGGTTTTCCTTATTATGGATGAAATTATTGCCCAAAATGGCCATGTAAAGCATTATGCATCAGTCTTTATGAGGATGTTGGACACTATGAAAATGGAACCTGACAAGTTTTGTATATCCGCTGAAAATGTGGACTATCTTGAGCATGTGGTCAATCAATTTGATGGAGTATTAGAAATTGGCCTTTTCAGCGATTTGTACAAGAGAACTTAATGCTGAATGAAAGTACACAAAAGCTCAGGAGTAATAAACGATTTTTAGAAGAGAACTTTTGTCTTCGTGAGGGTTTGTTAGATATTATTTCATGCCTAGATTCATTGAAGGAAGTGCCTTATGAAAGAAGACGCATAGCTGGATATATGGCTTTATTTATACTGCAATCGTGGCTGACTGTGGAGCCTCTAGAAAAGAAAGGGGGCAAGGGTGATTATGGAGGTCCTGAGAAGGCTGCCGGTGGCCCATGCGGATAATAACATCAGGTTTGTGCTCCTGGATTTATTGTTGGCACAACTTTTTTTTTATATACTAAACCCATCTGCGCAATGCCACTCAGGACGGTCCACTTCAAGAACAGAGGTGCTTGACAGAAAACATGAAAACCAGGGTTGGAATCTCTACACAGCAGTTTCAATAGAAAATTCAACAGAATTAAAATTCACAGAGAATTACACAATGCGTAGGGTCGGTAAGGTCGAAAGGGTTTAACCTATGCTCTGATACCAAATGTAAAAACCATAAACAAATGCAAAAATAGTAAGGGATTTATATCATGAACCTGTAAACAATTTCCTAAAATCTGACAAAATCAATTAACAGAACTGCTGAAGTACCTACCTGCGCCCCTGCGGTTGAAGATGCCTTCGGCTGCGCTACTACAGTTACCAAAAGACCGAATCCGCCTAGCCAAACTAAGCAGAACCTGGCTGCTCAATCCAGTAAGCTTCTTAACAAAAGCCGACTGTTCCCTTGTGCCCAAAACCTCAGAATAACTCAAGCTCTTCCTGTGGATGGTTTTCGTACATGATGTTCCTCCTCCTTCCCATTTCTTCCTCCCTTTTCCCTCTCTCTGCCCAAATCACTGTCCTGTGGTTTTATCCTGTTGTTTGGCGGTGGCCGCTCTTCCATCTGCAACCCACCGCTCAACCTGCTGGTGACACGCTTCTCCCTTACCTTTCCTTCCCTTATCTCTTTTAAGGTCGTGAATGTATATGCTTTATGTTAAGAAATCATATTATATTTTTTATATTAAAATATTCTTTTAATATAACCATTGTATTGTGTATATCACATTATGATTTAATATATCATTTAAACATTATAAACATTATATTTAGTATATCACATTGTTTTATTATATATTTTTTTTAATATAGCATTATAACTTTATACTTGGATCCCCTTTTAATTAACTTCTTATATATATTTTAAAATTTATTTTAAAAATTTATTAATATAATTTTAATCAATAATCTGGAATATATAATTTATATAGTCCTCTTTTAAGATTTACCCATATATTAAGTAATATTGATGAATGAGTAGAACCTCTATTCAAAGAAGTGTCATGGTATTTCGCACTTATAGTTAATTTCGTATATAATACTAGTGCGGAAAATGCGACACATGCATATGTAGCTATCATATGTATGTACCGTATGCCTGCTATTATTCTTGCGTTCTTTATATTTATAGATGGATCGTTACATTTTTGGCGACTTTTTCGTAAATAAAAAAATCACGATTTTATCGAATTACTCCCAATTTAATCGGGAGTCGACCCAAAAAGTCGGCTACCCTTCCCAACGCATGGATAAAAAGCCGACAAATGTTATTTTAGCATCAATTTCGCTGTGCAGTGTGTATTTTGGCAGAGATACAAGGGTTTTCGTTTGCAGCTTACCTGTGCGATTGCGTTAAGAGGAGCTGTGGAGAATCGAGATACAAGGGTTTCCAACTTTCCGTTTGCCATTGCGCTGAGAGGAGGCCGCTGTTTTAAGGACCAAGGTATGTTTCATATTAACCCGAGATACCTGTTTCATATTAACCCGAGATACATATGTACGTTTCATTGTAATATGTAATATGTATAATATATAATATATGGCTATGTAATATGTATTATGTATAATATATATTATATATGGCTATGCAGATTGTATCATTGTAAATTTGTAATATCATATATGTATAATATGTAACAGTAATATGTATAATATGTATTACTATTATGTATAATATATGTATTATGTAATATGTAACAGTAATAACTAATATGTGGTTTCAAGAACAGTTTCTTAACAATGTGAAAAGCCATAGAATGGATGATTTCAAAATCGGTAGAAAATAGTTCATTCAGTTACCAAGACCCATTTTTGATAACATGCACAATATCAATTCAGATAGACAAGCAACAGAGTCATCCAGATCATACTCTACCTGCCTGTTTCTATCCTCCTCTTCTTCATGCAAAGCCATCTCCTAAGACAAGGGAAAGAAAAAATTTAGGGAAACTACCCATCCTCAAACGCACAAAAGCCCTTCACAGGAGAGAATAAACATGCAGGAATTGATTCTCTTCCAACTCATAATGGCTGTATATTGACTTGATAACGACAGTGTTCATGTGATGATAGCTGCAGTGTTCATATGACTTCAAAATAGCTACTATGTATTGTAAACTTGTAATTTAAATTTACTAATTTGTTTTTGAGTGCAATACAAATTAATAAATTATATTTTGCTGATTTGAAGGCTAAAGCAATTTAATTTGTTTCAATTTTTTTTTGTGCCCAAGTTTAAATTCAATTATTCAAGTTAAAAGTTTAAAACGAAATGCCAAAGATTTTGGACGCTATGTGGGAGTTTGGTGACCCTGATACTACACCCGAAACTGGGTGGTCAATAGAATGTATTTGACTTGCAAGTTGTGTGGCAAGCATATGTCAGGAGGTATCAACAGATTAAAATTCCATTTGGGGCAAATTCCAGGGCAAAATGTTGAACTTTGCACAAATACAACTCCAGAATTCATTCGATAGGCCATTCAATCATTGATGGATAAAAAGGACGGAAAGGACACCAGGGTAGCACTAAAAAACCAACTTGTAGGGGGCTCAAGAGTGGGGGGAATTGAGAGTGGTAGTGCTTCTTCAGCAGCATCACCTTCCTCACCCATAGGTCTTAGCCCCTCATCTATCTCATCTTTTTTTGTTCCTAGAACAACAGCGAGTTCACAACCTGGGATCAAATCAGCAATGAAAAAAAAAGAAAAGGCAGAAGCTGACAGGTTGGTCAGTAAGTGTCTTCTATGGAGTGATGTTCCTTTCAACATTGCCAAGACAAACCCATTCTACCAGCCTATGTTTGATGTTGTTGCTGTCGTTGGCCCAGGGTACAAAGCTCCCACCTTTGCAGAATTGAGAGGGCCTCTTCTTCAAGATGAAAACACTGATTGCACTGCTAGATTGGTGGAGTTTAGGGCATCATGGGAACAAACTGTATGCACAGTCATGTCAGATGGTTGGACTGACAAGAAGGGTAGGACCCTTCTTAACTTCTTGGTTAGTTGTCTCAAGGGGACAATGTTTATGAAATCTGTTGATGCATCTGCACACATTAAAGATGAACGTACATTATGTGAGTTTTTGGACATCTTCATTCAAGAAGTAGGCCCAAACAATGTTGTCCAAGTCATAACGGACAACGCTGCAAATTATGTTGCAGCTAGCAAGATGCTTATGGAGAGGTATCCTAACTTGTTTTGGACACCTTATGCTTCTCATTGCGTTGAATTGATGTTGGAGGATATAGGTAAGATTCCTATTGTGAGGGATATTGTTGAATCATCCAAGAGCATAACAAAATTTATATATAATCATGCATCTGTTCTTAGCTTGATGAGAAGATTCACCAACAACAAAGAGTTGGTGCGTCCTGCCATTACACGATTTGCCACTATTTTCGTATTTCTTCAGTCTCTGTTGAATTCTATGTGGGATGTGAAGAGCATGTTTCTCTCAGCGGATTGGCGTTCTTTATTTATTAGCCACAAACCAGAGGGAGAGGGCATATGTAGACTAGTTTCATATGATTAGAGCTTTTGGGCAGGAGTAGAGGAGGTGCGTGCCATTTCAGAACCTTTGGTAAGGATTTTTCGGTTGGTTGACGGAGACAAGCCCGTAATGGGCTATTTGTATGAGGCCATGGATAGTGCCAAAGAAGCCATTCGTGCTTATTATGCAGATAAGGGAGACGAGGGGTTAGAGAAACAATAGGTCATATGGGGAGTGATTGATTAGCGATGGAACAATATCCTCCATCGCCCCATTCATGTTGCAGGTATCTACCTCAACCCTGCATTTTCTTACGCCCGTGGTTTCAGATTTGATGTTGAGGTGATGGATGGATTCTTCACTTGTGTCGAGAGGATGGTGTCATCTGAGCAAGAACGTGAAGAGATTTCTAAAGAAATGGAGGTGTATAGGATGGGAGGTGGCACATTTGGTTTTAACGTGGCTATTAAGAATAGGACGACCAAAATGCCAGGTAAGCTTCAGTGTGTTTCAAACTTTCAAGTTTAGAATTTCAATGTTTTTTTTTTATGTTTCTCATTCTTCCTTTAACTTGTAGATGCTTGGTGGACAAGCTGTGGTGCCAGAGTACACCATCTCCAAAAGCTTTCCATTCGAGTGCTCAACCAAACATGCAGTTCCTTTGGGTGTGAGCGCAAGTAGAGTGTATTTGACAAAATACACAGCAAGAAGCGCAACATGTAAAAAGATTTCAAATTAAATTTTTTGAATTCATTTGATTAATTTTAATATTTAAATTTTCTAATTGCTAATTTACAATTTATGACCCTAATACAGATTGGAGTCCCAACGCCTCAATGACATGGTCTACGTCTACTACAATCTTCGATTGTGGGTGAGACAACTTCAGAAACCTACTGATGTGGATGCCATCTCATTGGACAATATTGATACCACCTCTTCATGGAGAGTCGAGACTGAGAGGCCGATCATGGACTCGATCCCGGATTGGTTAGGTGTGGATCTAGAGGATGTAGCAGTTGCAGGGGAGGGAGAGCCAGAGGTAGAGGAGGAGGAGCAACATTAGGGTCAGGAGGTACTAGCAGAGTTGGATGAGGATGATGAGGAGGAGGTGACACCATCTAGGATGGGCAGCAGCAGCAACAGCATAGGACACAGGCCACCTCTTCCATCGGCTTCTAGAGGACGATTGAGTCCATTTGTATCCCCAGGGGTAGGACCTTCTTCCTCTAGAGGAAAAGGAAAAGGCTAAAGCCATTCCCTATTGCCGTAAAAGGGGAAGAGGATCTCAGTGACTAATTACTTGATGACTTTTAGATGACTCATGATATACATTTATTATATTTTTTGTTGATATTTTGACTCTTGAGAGTTGAGACTCAGACATAACTCAAAATTCAGGAGTTGATTCACTATTTTGATATGTGATGTAGCACTAGATTTCATATACATATTATATATTAGCTTTCTTTACATGTTTATGTGGAAATGCATTTATTTGATGTTGTGGATACTCTAGATGTTAAAAAAAATAAAAAAAATGAATAGTTTTGTGTTTTTTAATTTTGCCGACTTTTTCAAAAAACTCCCGACTTTGCCGAGTTTTTCAACTTTTGGAACCTTGCCGAATTAATCCCGACTTCGACTTTTTCCACATTGGTATGAAAGGATCGACAACTACTTGATGAAGCCGGGATTCACAAGGAGTGAAGTCGACCCTAACCTCTACTTCAAAGTTGAAGATGACAAACCTCTCATACTGGTGTTGTATGTGGATGACCTCTTCCTAACAGGTGCAGACCCTCTCATTCACAAATGTAAGAGGGAGTTGGCTTCTAAATTTGAAATGAAGGACCTAGGATTGATGCACTATTTCCTAGGACTTGAAGTCTGGTAGAAGCCAAGGGAAATTTTCCTATCTCAAGGAAAATATGCGGTGAAGATACTGGAAAGATTCGGTATGGTAGACTGCAATACCCCGATGGAGCTTGACTTTAAGAAGCTAAGCGGTAGTGCTGCTGGACTCTTTTACGAAATGCCACCGAGTATCGTCAGCTCATCGGAGCATCAATGTTCTTAGTGAACTCCCGTCCAGATATATGCTTCGCAGTCAACATGTTGAGTCAACATATGGTTGAACCTCACCACATACATTGGATTGGTGCCAAGAATCTGTTGAGGTATCTTCGTGGCACAATCACTTATGGGTTAAGATACACTGCCGGACATGTGAGACTACTTGGATACACTGATGCTGATTGGGTAGGCAATGTGGTGGATCATAAGAGTACTTCCGGGTGCTGTTTCTCCTTGGGATCTGCTTCGATATCCTAGTTGAGCAGGAAGTAGAAGTCGGTGGCCTTGAGCACCGCCGAGGTAGAGTATATTGCTGCTAGCATGGCATCCTATGAGACAGTCTGGTTGAGGAAGCTCTTCAGTGAGCTGTTTGGATTTACACTGGATATCACCGTGATCCTATGTGACAACCAGAGTGGGATTCGTTTGTCAGAGAATTCCGTATTTCATGATCGCTCCAAGCATATCGATATCAAGTACCACTTTATTCGAGATATGCTGTAGCGGGGAGCTATCAGGCTCCAACATATCGGTACAGATGAATAGGTCACTGACATTCTGACAAAGCCCCTAGGAAAGGTCAAATTCTTGACTTTTCGAGAACAACTTGGTGTCATTCAGAAACCCTCTGATGAGGGTCCTGTATGATATATTGAGCTCTGGGAGCTCTGGGGGGGGGGGCACAGGGTACTTCTCGGAGCGACATATGACGATAGGGTAAAAGAATCAAAACTTTCCTTGTGTCACCCCGTGGCGACTATGTAGCAGGATGATTAGTTCTCCTGTGAGGTCCGGATGATGTGTTCTCCAAGACAAAATGTAGCAGGATGATTAGTTCTCCTGTGAGGTCTGGATGATGTGTTCTCCATGACAAATTGTAGCAGGATGATTAGTTCTCCTGTGAGGACGGGATTGATTAAGTTCTCCTGTCAAGGCATCCTACCCATGCAGTCAGGGACTCATGGGAATTACCTCTCATCTGATCAATGAGCAGGGAAATGAAGTTAGGGACCATAGTAGTACCAATGGATGCATCGCTGTGTCTACCGTACTCCCTACGCTAGGATGACGTTCATTGATCTGGGATCAATGATACTGGTCTAGGACCAGTGGTAGGAGTGGTACCTACTATGACGTTGACTTCGAGTCGGTTGAGACTAGTTTGGGATCAGTGGTACGCACTCCGAGACTGACTTTGAGTCAATGGAGGATGATACTGGTCTGGGACCAGTGGTAGGAGTTGTACTCACTATGACGCTGACTTCGGGTTGGTTGAGATTGGTCTGGGACCAGTGGTTCATACTCTGAGACTGACTTTGAGTCAGTATGATGCATCCTCGATCATTTCTTCTTCTTCATAATTCGGACAAAAGCAGAGCAGAACAAAACAAAGCAGAGCAGAGCAGAACAGAGCAGGGCCGTGTAGATCAGTACAGGGCAGAACAAGACAAAGCAGAACAGGCAGAATAGAGCAGAGCAGGGAAAGGGTCAGGCTGTACAGGGCAATGCATTTGATGGATGAATAGTAGCGACCGACAGACAGATTGCAGATGGAGTTCTCCCTAGTTGAGAGGGAGTGTTAAAATTGGCAACTAGGGCCAAACTCCATGTGGGTCATCTTATTCATGGCTGATAATATTTTTATTAGATGCCTCTCGTCGAGAGGTGTAGGATTGATCTAAAGATCATTCGATTCCGATAAGTATTTATGGAGATATGAATTTATTTTGATTATGGAATTATTATCAAGCCTGCCAACAACTCATGTAGGCTCAGAAGCCCAACAGTCGCATCTATTCAAATATCTTCATATGTGTATAAATACAGGACTTTTCCTCATTTGGACTCACTCAACTCATCACATCTCTCTCTCTCTCTCCAGTGCAATAAAGAGTCTCTTCTTTCCTGCGCAGTAGGTGACTCTCTCTCACACAAGTGGAAGGAAGGACGCTGAATTCAGTGCTGCAACTGTAGAACCAAAGTTTGACCAGCGTTGACTAGAAGATCCCCTCCTCAGAACTGCGTTGTAGGTCCGTCTGGACCTTCTCTGAAGGCCGCAATTTTTGGTGGTGGAATCAAGCCGATCCGACAATCGTTTGCGAGATATCGACTGCCCTAGTTTTGATGATGAAGCTGCTAACACTGATGCTGCTGATCTAGGGTTCGCTACTACTGATATAAATCAGATTTTTGTACTATTTCTCTGTGCTGAATTATTGAAGATAAAAGAAGATTTGATCAAAGGGTTTCCCCATATTGGGGTTTGTCCCTGGCTAGCTGCCACATCTTGTGTCTCTTGTCTTGGCTTGTTTTCCGTTGATCATTTAATGTTCTATCTGCACTTTACTTATGCACATGTGATTGCTAATCTGTGAATAATAATAAGAAAGAGAAGTAAAATGCTCTAAGCATAGAACATACCATAAATTAACAGTTTTGTCACGCTTGTCCTTGGAGACAAGCCTAGGTGCACCATTCCATTCACTGTTGTATTTGCCCAATGATGATTTAATAAAATGGCTTAGAAGTTCTCTATTTCCAGCGTTTTCATGGGTGTTTGGTGATTGCATCGCATTTCTAATTATTGGTTTGTCTGCTTGCTTTGTTTATCACGATTTCCTAGTTAGGAACATTACATAGAGACCTTTTAGGATTTGGATAACAGTGAAGGCCCTACTTTTGGGAAGAGGCTAGAGATTCTAGAAGTCATGGCCTTGGTTAGATATTATGACCTCATGTTTGAGCTGGAGTGTGACGACTTGATCCTATAGATGTTCCAATGCTTCTTCAACATTAGGAAACATCATTCCGACACGGTCATAACACATGCAATTTATTTTGTCCTCATGTATGGGAGGCCATGATGCCATTTGCAGGAGGTTGCAATCTAAATTCTTGGCCATTTGCAGGGAGGAACAATTGGTTTCACTTGCTACTTATGAAATAGCTGAAAGGTTGGTTGAGTAGAACATTGGGTTGTTCAAGAGACGGTTGATCCAGGAGGAGTTGCAGTTGATTTATGGTGAACAACCATGGAACAAGAATGAGCTAAGGAGAAAAGATCTTTGCTTCGTCTGTAAGGAACCTTTGGGGCCTGATCAGTCATGTTTGGGTGACATCGAGGAGATGACAGGGGTAGATCAAAAGGAGATTTCTTCAAAATTTCAGGATGAAGATTCTTCTACTATAGTTGAGTCCATGGATTTTTATGAGGATACCTTTGAGGAGCATGAGCAGTGATATGGAGTTGTTGACAACAACCCTGGTAGGCATCTATGTGAAATGGAGTATGATGAGAAGCAGATTGTTCCCATGGGGGAAGATGATGAGGGAGCAGACTGGCGAGATGAGGGACTCGTGATTCAACATGGAAAGCACATAAAGGAGCATGAGTCAACTAAGGAGGATGATATGCGCAATATGCATGGTGAGTCATTTATGGAGAGCCATTTGGAGGTTCATGTTGAATCCATGCTAGAGGAGGATAAGCAACCATCTTTTGGACCAACTATTGATGAAGAGCAGACATATGCACAAGCATCAAGCAAAATTGTAGCACTTTCAGTTAGTAGCCGCTAGGAGAAGATTGAGCATTTCAAGACAGATCTTATGGCATTGAAGTAGAAGATCTAGATATTCTGAGGCACCATCTTGCAATAGAACAGTAAAATTGAGGAGCTTATAAGAGTGTATGCCGAGTTAGCAGACAAGTTGTCTAATGTTGAGGGGCGACTGAGGGTCCTAGCGAGGCAACAAGAGGATTACACTTGGGAGCTTCAGAGCAACCCTCTTTAGGAGTACCTAGATAGGGCTTGCAACACGAGTTATCCACTCTTGTTGATTTGAAAATGGGGCACTTAGGCTTCTTGTCTAACTTACAAGAACCTCTCCCACTTCCAAAGCTTTAAATAATCTCAAGTCTTTATGATTAACCAATGCAGAATTAAATTTGTGCTTGAACAGAGGGTGTATGCTGGTGTTTTCTATTAAAACTATTTATGTGCTGTACTTTAATGTGCTTAAGCTGATATATAAATACATATAACAGTAAATAATGCAGTAGTAAGAACAAACACATAATACAACAATTTAATTAGGAGTTCACCCAAAACTCTTGGGCTACGTATCCGTGAGCTCTAGTCAACTCAACTAGGCTCTCTGGGATTATGGTAAAGTCCTTTTACAAGCACCCTGGCTCAACTCCATTGGTTTTACACAGAAGCAATGGGTTTAGATACCATTTTATCCCCGACTCTTGAAGCTCTCGACTTTCTGGCTCTTGGCTCTGGCTCTGGCTCTTGGCTCTGGCTTTGGCTCTGGCTCTTTGGCTCTTGCTTCTTTGGCTCTCAGCGATGTATAGCTCTCTGGCTTTTCACTTGAACTCCAAGTGACTCCCTTGGCTGCTCTGCGCATTCAGATTTTGCTCTCTTGGCTTCTTTTTGCTTCTGCGCTCTTGCTTATTCTCTTTTTTAGCAACAACCCCAACAACCCACCTCTGTCTCTGATATTCATGGCTTTGAAGCCAATTAGTGATTGTCTGTTCATTTTCCCTCTTTGGCTCTCTGGCTTTCGGCCTTGGTCCGCTCAAATCCCCTCTCTGAGCATTAGCAATCATTTCTAAATGCTTTCAGAGATGGTGGCCTTTGAAATCCCCGAAATAGCCATTCTTTATTTACACAGAGAAATACATTCAAACACGGGAAAAATCCGCAGAAACACTATTCATCGGACCTCAAATATCCATAGATCTGCTTTATACTTCTATCAGCTCCACCTTTAATCGCTTATCTCATGTCGCAACTGCCCTGTTCTGTGGTTTCCCTTTGTATTTTAAAAATACATTAAAACATTGCAAAATCTTGTAAAATGGCTTTAGATGGACTTGAAATATTATATATTTTCATTCCTAGACCCTTTCGGGTCCAGTTTCATCGCATCGGCGCTTCCCTTTGTATTTCGTTTAATAAACGAAATACGCGAAAATACATAGAAAACTGCCGTTTGATGGATCTCAAAATAGATCAAATATTGTCTATAGCCCCATCGGGTTCGCATCGCATAAGCCTGAGGTCTTTCCATATGGTATGGCTTATGCTAACGCCGATTGCGATCCGCTGATATCGGCGATCGCGATATCGCATCGGCCCGGTCTTATCGCATGTTTGCAGCCAATATCCTCTGCCTGTCACTGCCGATTGCGATACGCCGACCGGATCTGGACCGTTGATCGGCGAGATCCGACAGCTCTTGTGCGTTGCTCCTTTGACTGCCGTTAAGCCTGTTTTCCACTATTTCTTCATATTTCTGGGTCATGATAGTGTTTCCACCTTTTTTGAAGGTTCCTTTTGCGATAGTTTTGGTCTTTAGAAGACTTAGAGGGTTTTTAGGACCCATTTTTTGGGGATTTTGCCCCTTTTTCCAAAGGATAAAGGGCATCTTTATTTTATGATAACTTCCGCATATTAAGTCCATTTTTGCCCATTCAAGTTGCAGTAGATTCAGAACGAGACGATCTCTGCAACGGGCTAGTTTCAGGAACTTCTTTGGACTTTTATTTTCCTCATTGAGGAACACTTAGACTTAGGAGTCTATCCAAAATCTATTTTGGATCATGCCTTCCCACTAAAAGAACTTTTGGTCTCCAAAAGACTGATATACTGATCTGAACAGTAAATGAGAGTGACTCACCCTCTTCTTTCAGCCTCCCCCTACACTTGCCTTGCATAGTGGCTCTGAACCAAAGTTTTTGACCACTTCTCTTCTTGGATGGGCTAGTCTTCCTGGGAAGAGCTGCCTTCTTCTTTGCCTTCCTGCAAAACTCCTGCTTAGATGGTCACAAAAGGTAGTTTGAACTTCTCTGCCTTGATCATTGATCCAAGGTGGCTCAAACAAATGTGAAGTACACTTTCTCCACAAAACTTTCACTTGTACCTGTTTGACAAGTTGTCAACAACAAATGTTAACAACAACAAAAATACAAACAACAACTGGGTGGTCTAACTCCTGCTTCAACAAAAGAAACATATTTCACATCTTGTGAACACCACCATGCCTTACATCTGCATACAAATGATGGACTAGGTAACAAGTCTACATAACATGCCTTTAAAACAAATGACCCTTCAAGTCAAGCATGTAGAAAAAGACCATTTGGATTTTTTTCAAAAGATGAAACACTTCATTATTGCCTCCATCTTGGAGACCAATCAACTTTTTCAAAGTTAATATTGTATTACATGTATGTTTAGAACAAAGCAATAAACCCTTCAAGTTAATTACACATACATGTTCAAATACAAGGAAAACATCAACATCCTTGTGTTCATGCACATCATGTTTATGCATGCATTTCATCCTTCAACTTGCACTTAAGCACACTGTACTTTTGAAGCTGAAATGAAATATAATGTTGCAGCAACAAAGTGAGTCTCCTACTCAACCTTTCCATTCACCTTCTTGGTAGAAACCTACAACTTACATTCAATTACCACTGAAATGCAAATAGATGCATCAATAGACATGCAACCTTAATTGGAAAAGAACTCTAGCCATTTCTTACCAATCCAGTTCCAAGGTCTTTCCTTTGTCTGCACATCAGCATCAACATGTGAATCATTCTGAGACACATCATTCATGGAATCTTCCTTTCCATTTTTGCCATCTTCTCTTTCCACTTTCTTCAGCTTTTGTGGAAGCATTGCTGGATTCAGAGTCCAATGCCTTTCAGCAAGATGCCCTTGCTTATGGCAATAAGTGCAACACATGTGCATCCTCTTGACACATTATTTGCCTTGTCCAATGGACCTTTGGCTTTTTGTTTTTTTTCCTTCAAAAGTTTTGTGTATGTGGCCATTCTCTTCCAACATCTAGAAACGTGATGGTTATCCAAACCACAAAAGGAACATGCAATTCTTTTCCCATGCTTATGTGGAAATTTACCATGCTTTGCAAAATCAAAAGGAATGTCTTTAGAACCAGATTTATACCTTCCTCTTTCACCCTTATTGCCTTCATGAGGAGGTGAAGCAAATGAAGAAGTGGCTCCTTTTGGAACACCATCAATCTCTTCAAGGCTTTTAGAGTTTCCACTACTCTCTGGTTCAAGTGTGTGCTTCCGAACACCTGCATTCTGCAAATGATGTTTCAAGCCATTGCATTCCTCCTGAATACAATCTTCACACTCTACAATGCAACTCCTTCTTGGGGCTATTTCAATGGCCTTCATAGCAGCTTTGGAACTCTCTCCATAAGACTGTCCATAGACAAGACCGAAGTACTTAGGCCTTTCCTCAACCATTATTGGTTCAACAATACCTTGTGCATGCTTTCCCAAGCCTTTTCCTTCACAGCCCATCTTGGACATTAGCTTGGAACTTATGCCTCTAGTATATTTTTCAAAAGAACCAATATAAGCATTCTCAGAAGAATTTGAAGACAAACTGGAATGGTTTACCTCTTCTTCAAGTTGATACTTGACCAAGGCTTCTTTGGCAACAAAGAGCTGGGACTCCAACTCATGCATCCTCTTCAGGTTCATATTTGCAATATGAAGTTGCCTCTCCATTTCCTACAGTCTGTAGAAAGCAATTGCTTCTCTTCCTTCATGGAATTCAACTGTTGTCTAAGTATGTTGCTCTTTCTTCCATCCTCATACATTTCTCTCACCTTGTCCATCATGAGGAATAAGTCTTGCTTTATGTCTCCATCAAAGAGTTTTGTGATGGAGAAGGAATTTGAGGATACACTTGAAGAAGTTGTCATTATGCCAATAAACAAGGAACTTCAAACAAGATTAATAAAGAGCTTATTTAAGCAACCTTTTGCAACAAACCTCTTGTGCTTCAAGGATTGCCTTGAGGTCCTTTGGGATAAGAAGAGTGTCTTCAACCCTTCTTCCTTCTTGTCCTTCCTGGACTGAGCTATCAATAGCTTTACCTTTGCAAACTCAGAAAATAGTCAGTCTGCAACAAGCATACATCAATCAGACAATCAATCCTTCACTGCCCAAACACCTTTCAGAAAAGCAATCTTTGCTCTGTCAATCAAGCATTCTGATATAACCTTCTTTGAAGGTGGGGTTAACCAAACTTAGGCTCTGATACCACCTGATTCTAAAATGGGGCACTTAGGCTTCTTGTCTAACTTACAAGAACCTCTCCCACTTCCAAAGCTTTAAATAATCCCAAGTCTTTATGATTAACCAGTGCGGAATTAAATTTGTGCTTGAACAGAAGGTGTATGCTGGTGTTGTTTATTAAAACTGTTTATGTGCTGTACTTTAATGTGCTTAAGCTGATATATAAATACATATAACAGTAAATAATGCAGTAGTAAGAACAAACACATAAGACAACACTTTAATTAGGAGTTCACCCAAAACTCTTGGGCTACGTCTCCGTGGGCTCTAGTCAACTCAACTAGGCTCTCTGGTATTATGGTAAAGTCCTTTTACAAGCTCCCTGGCTCAACTCCATTGGTTTGACACATAAACAATGGGTTTAGACACCATTTTATCCCCAGCTCTTGAAGCTCTCGGCTTTCTGGCTGTCGGCTCGGGCTCTGGCTCTTGGCTCTAGCTCTTCGGTTCTAGCTTCTTTGGCTCTCAGCAATGTACATCTCTCTGGCTTTTCACTTGAACTCCAAGTGACTCCCTTGGCTGCTCTGCGCATTTAACTTTTGCTCTCTTGGCTTCTTTTTGCTTCTGCACTCTTGCTTATTCTTTGTTTTAGCAACAACCCCAACAACCCACCTCTGTCTCTGACATTCATGACTTTTAAGCCAATTGGTGATTGTCTGTTCATTTTCCCTCTCGGGCTCTCTAGCTTCTGGCCTGGGTCCGCTCAAATCCCCTCTCTGAGCTTTAGCAATCATTGCTAAACGCTTTCAGGGATGGTGGCCACCTGTTTTGTAACGGAAGAGTCCATTGGGCCTTTGAAATCCCTGAAATAGCCATTCTCTGTTTACACAGAGAAATACATTCAAACACGGGAAAAATCCGCAGAAACATTGTTCATCGGACTTCAAATATCCATAGATCCGCTTTATACTTCTATCGGGTCCGCCTTTAATCGCTTATCGCATGTCGTAACTGCCCTGTTTCGTGGTTTCCCTTTGTATTTTAAAAATACATTAAAACATTGCAAAATCCCGTAAAATGGCTTTAGACGAACTTGAAATATTATATATTTGCATTCCTAAACCCTTTTGGGTTTGGTTTCATCGCATCGGCGCTTCCTTTCGCGAAAATACATAGAAAACTGCCATTTGATGGATCTCAAAATAGATCAAATATTGTCTATAGCCCCGGTCGGGTTCAGCTATCGCATCGCATATATATATATAATATATATATATAATGGCCTCGCTCCTTTGTAATGCTTCGACGCGATATTGCGATGCGACTTGTCGCAATCGCATATCGCATAAGCCTAAGGTATTTCCATATGGTATGGCCTATGCCAACGCCGATTGCGATCCGCCAATATCAGCGATCGCGATATTGCATCTGCCAGGTCCTATCGCATGTCTACCTCCGATATCCTCTGCCTGTCACCGCCGATTGCGATATGCCGATCGGATCTGGATGTTGATCAGCCAGATCCGTCAACTCCTGTGCGTTGCTCCTTTGACCGCCGATAAGCTTGTTTTCCACTATTTCTTCATATTTTTGGGTCTCGATAGGGTTTTCCACCTTTTTTGAAGGTTCTCCTTTTGCGATAGTTTTGGTCTTTAGAAGACTTAGAGGGTTTTTAGGACCCATTTTTAGGGGATTTTTCCCCTTTTTCCAAAGGATAAAGGGCAACTTCATTTTATGATAACTTCCCCATCCTAAGTCCATTTTTGCCCTTTCAAATTGCAGTAGATTTAGAATGAGATGATTTCTGCAATGGGGCTAGTTCCAGGAACTTCCTTGGACTTTTATATTCCTCAGTGAGGAACACTTAAACTTAGGAGTCTATCCAAAATCCATTTTGGATCACTTGTCCATTATAGAGAGAGGGGTAGGATTTCTTGGACAAATCTTGTTGATTGACCGAGCCGAGCATCATGAGTTGAACATGGACCAAGTTCCAACACCATCATAGTAGACTTGTGCCACGAGCAGGAGCCCATGCATTCAATCCTTCCCATGGGATGGATTTACGAGAGATCATGAGTTGGTATCTTATTGATGGGGGATCATTCCTAGTCAGGGGCATAGTACAACAACGACCCTTAGAGATAGGGGACACTACATGCCCCAGTTGGCAGCAAGGCATAGGTTGGACGTCCATCAACATTCCATCATAGGATCAACATAGTGGGGTTGACCTTGGTCTATGCCAAGGGTTGGACTAGGGAGAGGTGATGAGTTGGTATCCTACTGGTGGAGTAAAATCTATGGCCAGAGACAGAGCACAGTCAGAGCCATGGGACTTGGGCGATGATTGGCCATGGTGGCATTGGGATCCAATTGGATCTACTGGTAGCAAGATGAGTCAGAGATGGGCTTGGGATTCAGGTGTTGAGGGATCCAATCACATTTGGATTGCTTGGAGGCATGATGTGGACCAGTGGTTCATATGAGATCCTGGTATCAATTCGCAGATGCCTCTACAGTGGACAGGTGTGGATTGCTTGAGGGCAAGAAATCTTGGGTCGGGAGGATTTGTCTTGTCCCCATTTTTATTTTCCTCTATAGTACAACTAGGATGGGTTTTCAGGGTATGTGATGGCCGGCTGTAGGAGCATGATTACATCATTAGAGGTCCCAAAGGAGTTTTGAGGAGTTTTTATGAGATCTGATGCCATTCGCTTGGTATATTCCATCATCCACACAACTTGTCTTTCGTTCTATTTCATTCCGACAACTTTTACAAAACAAAGTTAGTACTAGGGAAAATTTTAAGGATGGAAGTTTATCTTAAACTTTAGAAACCTTGGCGAATCTTACTAGTCCCTAATATGCAAATTGTGAAATTTTTGGTGATAGTTTTGTTAAAATATTTACATTTATAGTGACTTTATATTAATATATATACAATTTTGGTGAATTTTAAGGTAATTTTTTTATTATTATAAAATTTGGGTGAATTGGTTTTAGAAGAAAAAGGAAATTTGCAAATATTTTTTTGAAATTACATGGAAAATTAGCCCACCTACGAATATTAGCCCCTAAAATTTTCCCTAGTTAGTACTTGGTCTGATTTAATTAATTATGCTTGAGATGGCATTCGGGGAAAAATATTTGATGGAATACCTCAATGTAATAGCTCGTTGGAAACAAAATGAGGAGATCTATAGGATCAGATGATGAGGAGTCGCTTTCACTAGCCGGAGAGAGTATGGTGGGTGATTTACCATTTTCCTAGATTAAAAGTGACTTTAATTAGTCAATTACTTAAAAAGAAAAAGGGGAAAATGACTAATTGGGAAAAAGGCTAAAGTGAATTAAGTAAATTAAAATAAAAAAGTCATTTAGATGGAGTTTGTTGTCTCACAGATTGTCACGACAATGCTCAGACCGGGGTCTATCACCCTGATCTCTGATCTCTTCGTTTAAGCATGTCTCCCGCGGCTAAGGGGGCTAGACCCTTTGGGACAATGGATGACCAACTGTGGACCAGTTGGGTTGGGAGACACGAGGGAAAACAAGCACTTATTTGATTTTATTACGTTAATAGACCAGTGCCTTATGGAGTTAATGATAGAATAATTGTTTATCAAATACTGCAGAAATATGAACTCATTAACAATCATTTACCATCAAATAACCCAAACAAAGATTATTTTTGCCAAATGCGAGATAATCGATAAATGCTCAATGGCTTAACAATATTCCGACAATTAAAATTCAAAAGATTGAATGCTTTAAATAACCACGTAATTTTAAATGCTAACCAGTTATCACTTTCATATAGTTAATCTTCAAATGAACATTTAAGCATGTTTAACCACATAAAGAAATGATAAATATTAATCCCACATCAAAATTTTAGCCTGAGCAGAAAAGATATTTCGCAAACATGACAAATCCTTGAGCCAAGACTGAATCCGCCAAAATATTTCCAAATTTTTGTATTTTTATATTTTCAAATAAAACAAAACTGGGCTAAGCAAAAGCTAAAGTTTAAATAGATGAAACTTAAATCTAAAAAATCTAAACTATAGAACAAAATAAAAGCCTAAAGATTACTTTTTATGCTTTTTGGGAATTTTTATTTATTTTTTGTTATTTTCAAAGAAAAATTGAACAAAATAACTCAAAATCTTTAAATATTAATCTAAATTTAAATCTAATTTAAATACTAAGCCATAGAAGAACTTTTTTGGCACCCCATAGTTTTTATTTTTATTTATTTTTGATTTTTTTAAATAGAATGAAAATTAACTAAGCAAAATCAGAGTAAATAAAACTTAAAAAAAAAAATTTATTAATACTAAACTAAACTAGGAGTTAAGAAAATTAAAACTCAAATCTATCTAAAAAAATACGCTAACCTAAGGGAGAAAAATTCTAAACTAGAAACTAAGATAAAACTAAATTAAAACTAATATGTATAGTCCTAAAACTAAAGCTAAAAAAAATAAACGAAAGTAAATCTAACTCTAAACTTAAAATCCAAACGCATGAAATTTTTTTCTTTTTGATTTACGTAGGCTTGGGAGCTCAACAGCAAAAGGAGGAGATTGCGTGACGTGAGCAGCTAAGGAATCGTCGAGGGTTTTGAATGTTGCTTGCAGGTGCGAGGAAAGCAAGTTTTTTTATTTTTTTTTTATTGCAGGTGGATTGGCTGAATCGTGGGAGGTTTTCAACTTGCAGGTTTGCTGTTTGGGGATGTGCTAGTGAGGGCGAATCAAATGATGCAGCGATGGATGAGCTTGGGCAACGGATAGGGACTTAACATGGGCTCGTGAGGATGGCAGGGATACTAATCGCAGAGATTGCAATTTGAGCCTGCGTAGAAGACACAACAGAAAGAAAAATGATACAATGGTGTGCAACAGACAGAGAATTGATCACGTGAGAGGATAATGGAGGTCTGCGGAGGGATGAATAGAAAAGGACGCAGGCAGATGGAGGTTAGGTATGCGGTTCTGTAACTGGCAGCGTGGGTGTGCCAACGTAATCAGAAAAAAGGGATTCACGCAGGAGTGGTATGGCTTGTACAACCTTGAGCTCCTTCTGAAAACTGAAAGAAAATTTAATTCCCTTTGCTTCAAAACCCTGAAACAAATTTTCAGATTTAACAATGATTGAATTTGAAACCCTCAAACAGCAAAACGGAGACCCTGCAACCTGTAATGGAAAAACAAACACCCAGAGAATATATATATGCAAGGATTAAACTTAAAACCCTACAAACTAGCTACAATATTTACAGATTTATGACTCTATAACAGCCAGATTTGTCAGTAATCCACTAAAATATTTTCAGAACTTTAGATTTACTATGAGGCACTTCAGAAAACTTCTCATGCATTCAAAAGATAAATTAAAATGATAGACCCAGAATTAAAACTGGCTGGGCTCTTTAGGAAAATGCTTTGCGGGAGTTGGCTGGTTCAGCCGAGAACTTCCCCAAACGCCCACTGATCTTCTCAATCTAGATTTCCTGCACAGCTCACTTCAATCGTCAATAAAGAGGGAAAAACAGTACTAAATTCTAGATCCAATGGAGATACCTGCCATTACTTCAGAAATTCTATTACCATTCAAACCCTAGTAAGTGAACAAGATACCTGTGTTCAACATCACTCTACGTCAAGTTATTACCAATGGCTGAAAATAGAATTATGTAGAAAATAAAACAGCTTACAGCACTTCAGCAGAGTAACACCAGCAAGATTTCAACTCCAAAGTCTTTCTTTATTGCACAAAAAAAAGTTTACAAGAGAGCTTTCTTCAGCGCAAGACTCACAGATCGAATGATCTCAAATGACCCCTAGCACCCTATTTAAAGGAAAAGTTCCCAACGGCTAGTTCGAGTGATCCATGTCAAAATGATCTCAACCGTCAACGAGGATCAAGATATCTTTTAATCTCATCCGTCGAATTTTTAAATGCATTTTAATATATTTAAAAATTGAAATTCTACATTTATTTACTTCCAAAAATTTGACTTATATTTTTTTATTATTTATTTTTTAAATTAAATTATTTTATTTTTTATTTTTTAAATCTTAATTTTATTTATTTTATTATTATTATATATATATAATATATATTTTAAATTTTAATTTTTTTTTTTTTTTTTTTATTTTTATATCTTTTTTTTTATTTTTTTTTTTTTTTTTTTCAATTTTTAATTTTTATTTTTAAATGGATCCTCGAACTTAGCCTTTGGAAAAATCACCTAGGACCTAAGACTTAGGACTTGGGACCTATGAGGGAATTAAAACATTTCCTAACTCTCAAGACACTTTACATTATGACTTTTACAATTTTACATCTCAAGGGGGGCAAACCCATTTGACATAGACCCTCATAGACCACCCAGTCTTGCGACACAGATATAATCTAGCAGATCAACGCACTAGGATTCCCCTAAAATTCTAATGACAAAATTCATTCCGGCTTTGGGGTTAGGCTGAAGGAAAACTCTGCCGATCATGGATCGGCGAGACAAAAAACCTTCCGGAACATAGTTTATCACTAGAAAATTAGGTCCACCTAGGCAATTTACATACATGACTCAGCGCTGCTAAGATTATTTACAATTCACACATGCAGAGTAGGTTTACAACATAATATGATCAAGTCGACGATGACTGTCAAATGGCACGGACACGTCAATCAAGCCCTATCCCTTTTGCGAAGAAAAGCGGGTGTACTGCTATGGGAAGTTGACACGTAGTTGTCAATAGAGTCAAGAAGGAGCTTCTAGAATAATAATCAAATAATAAAAGAAGATGCTTCTAGAGGCTTGGAGATCTATCTATTGTATCTTTAAAAAGAGGAAGAGAACATTTGGGACATCCTTGAGTTGGGTATTTTTCTTGTAGAGAGATTTGGAGAACCAGGGGTTCCTAACTTCAACAGTAGCCCCAGGATGGAAACCCTCAGGTGATATTCAATGAGAGTGGGTGAGTACCCATCTCTCTTCCTAGTGAATTCATCCAGAATTCACAGGTTGTATTTAGTAGATTAGTTGTTGTTGGAGGCCCAGTTTTAGCTTGTAGCAGATATTTGTGGGAGGCCAATCTCTCACCCACTTCCAGTATTTGCATGTATTATATATATTAATAAAATAAGGCCGAGTTTGTTTCATGTGTATCTTGTCTATTCTTCAGTTGCAGTTTACATTTTCAGGTTTAGCCGTTCAATTTGTGCAAATGGTTTAAGGAATTAATGACTTAAATTTCTGAAGCAATTTTTTGGCAATATTATATTTGGAACATCACAGTGGTATCACAGTTGAGTTGCAGATTGTATTTTCCCGTTTTCTCACTAAATTGATGGTTGAATTTGTGAAATTGTTATTTAAATTGATGGCATAATTTTCAGAAGCAATTTCCAACAAAAATTTTATTTGGGACATTACATCCATTAGGTAGTGGCTTGGAAGAAGTTGTTCGTGTACATCACAAGTTGGGGCTTGGACACTGGTGGTGGCCAGTGGTTGATGTAAAGGAGATTTCTTAATAATAATAAGAAAAAACAGAATACAGTGTTTTTTCTCCCGGAAGGGTTTCCACCTAACATCTGATGTCTGTGTTATGTGTTTCTAATTTCCGTTCTCATGGTTTACTTGTGATATTTATGTGCCTTAATGTTCTATATGCAGCTCATGGTTTATGCATGTGTGAACTGCTGTTTATATAGGGTGCTTCTGCTAAACAATGAATAATCAGTTAATTGTAAGAAAAGGCAAAAAGGTGCAAATGATGATTCATATCGTACAATACTGATTCACCAACCCCCCGTCTCAGTATTGTCAAGCTCCCAACACAATTTATGCAATTTTTTGTCCCAAACTACATGTGGGATTTTTTCAAGTATGTTTTAGCTGTGTGAAATTTACAGCTGTTGTAGATAATTCTTTAAGTGCTATTCAGTTTTTTGCATCGTTTGGATTTTACAATTCTTCTTAAGCATGGATTATTAAATCAATTATGGTATTTTAAGAGAGATCAAACTTAGAATTCATAAGCATTTGTTCTTTCCAAATTTTAATTTGGGTGGCCATCCATCTTACATTGTATTTCACATCTCATGGAGTTCTGTTGAGTGGTAGTCAGTTATTATCGGCAATGTCTTTTTTAGGACACAATCGTAATCGATTCTCTACTAAGTCTAGACATATATTTGATTCATAGCATCGTTTCAGTAGTTACGTTCCCAGCAATTTTTTATTTTACTGAAATTTGAATTACCTCCATTATTTCTTAGTATTGAGACTGTGTCATATATTTTAATTTTTTGATAGATTCGTTATCTCCGTATCTATAGTATTGTGAAGTTTGACATTATATAATAAATTATTCACTTCTAGGATACATATTTTTATTACAGGAAATTTCTTTTGAGTTATAGAGTGAAAGGCAACGGGCTGGGCATTTCTATGGAATTTGTGAATGAAATTTTCAAATCTGTGATTTGGAGTCAAATATGAGGATTATTAAAATTTTAGTGAGTTGTTGAAAATTTCGACTTCACCTTTTGCTGTGTCCAGGCAGCTGGAGTGAAACGACTGCTCTTTTGTGGAGTTGGTTGCCAGGTGCAAGGTGCCCATAGACCATTCTTCATAACCACTAATTTGCATCACTTTAGTGGAATGCTTCCTTTATCTAATCAACCGTGGACCTTTGGTTTTCAAATTTGCAGCACTAAGAACGGTGGAAAAATATTTGGGATTGGAGAAACTATATGTGCTTGGCACAAATTGCGGTAAGTTGTAATACTCAACTTGGTTTGAGTTTTTGTTTTTTGTTTTTGTTTGTAATGATATTTTTCTGACTGGCATAGACTTTTCTAAGGAGTGTGATATATATTATTTAACATCAATGTAGTCTTGTTATGGCACGGTTTCTTTTCTTCTTTGACCCTGCTTTAGTTAACTCTCATTCCCTTCTTTTGTGTTGCTGTAATTTACATTCTCATGTTCTGCAAGAAAATGTCCATGAATTTAACACCATGAAAGCAAAGTTTGTCTATTTTTCAGGAATCAGTAATCAGAAAGTTTGCTATCCATTTTTTTCGGTAACTGATGCATGTGTTTTTCATGTGTTTCTTAGTGGACAATGGGACAAGGGAGGGCCTAAATAAGTTTTTGAAGGCTGCAAGTGATAGCCCTGATACTGTCTTGCATTATGAGTTCATGCAGGATTACAAGGTGGGTAAAAATCTCCTACCTTTTACATACTGGAAGCTTTTGTCACGTTTTTGGTAGATATTGCTAAATTTTATTTCCCTTGTAAATGTTACTCATGAAATTTTAATTGTTTATTATAAAATCTAACTATAAGGAAGTGGGGATTAATAAGCAATGCTGTATATTATGTCTTTATATATTAAAGCAATGCTTTTATGTGCTTGCATAATTAAGTCGTTGCCAAGAAGGGAATTGCGTCCACTGTTCATCTTCCAACTTCCTAATCATTGCCAGTCAGTATATACTATATAGAGATGCGTCTTGACTTTTTATTCTCTATAGTAAGACTTTTGCATGCCTTTATACTTTCTCTGTTCTCTCATGACATTCTGAATTGTGCAACTCTAGAAAACTAGCAAATATTATTGGGATTATTTCAGTTAGAGCATATTGTACATCAGAGTGCAAAATATGGTGCAATTGTTGCTCCAGAATTGACATGTGAGGTTCCAGATTGTGAAAATTCCTAGACTCGAACGAACCCCTACTGCAGCAAATCTGAATCTACTTCACCTACTTGATTTTTAATCAAGTTATTCTTCTGAATACTGAAGCAAATTACTTTTGCAGCCTACACTAATTAAATATATGATCTCATGAAACAAGAAACAAAGCAAAGAACAAGATACATAGGACACTTATTTTTGGATACAATTGTCCTCGTAAAAACCCAATGCGGGAAAACTGGTGCAGTAGCTTTGAGGGTTTATTATTATGCAGGAGAAATATCTGAATACAAATCTAGGATGCTCATCTAGCAATCTTTTACAAAGAAAATATTGGCGGAAAATTTGAGTGAGTTTTACTTCACTTCACTTGGCAGAATTTTGGCTAATCTGGCACAAGACTGACTAACCCAGGCTATTTCTGCGCTGGCTCTGCGTCAGCCCTGCATGACCTTCTTTGCCCTCTGCGTCAGCTTTATCAGCTTTTCCTACAGTTCTCGACAGTTCCGACAGTTATCGGCAGTTTTGGCAGTTTTGGATTTTGCGTGACAGGCAACTTTTATGCGTCAGCTCTCTCGGCTATTGCACTACCTCTATATCAGCTCTCCCGGCAGTTCTCGGCAGTGCCGACTGTTCCGGCAATTCTGAATTCTGCGTGACAGGCAACTTTTCTGCGTCAACTCTCCAAGCTATTGCGTTGCCTCTCTGCAAGCTCTCTGTGCGTCTCTGTCAATATTCTCTAGAAAGTCTTTCTCCTGGATTCTCACTGCCCCTCTGCTGTAAGATCTCCCCAACTGATTTTCCTCCTAAGAACTTCTGACCTCAGAAAATCGATTTCTCCAATCTGTGTGTGTGTGTTTCCAAATGAACCCCAAGCCTCCATTTTATACTTAGTTTGTTGAGTCTTTAGCGGCCGAGATTAAGTCTTTAATCAACAAATAAGATTAAAACATGACTTAATCCGTCTTCTAGATCATTCTCACCCATATTTTGATTAATACTCCATTAAAAATATTAATTATTTTAATAAAATACAATCTGGGTGGAATTTCACCACACGGTTTCTGGGTTCTTTAGAACTCATGCGCCTTAGCCTCTCCACCAATTTTCAAGTCTAGAGCACTTCCGATGCTACCAAAATCTACCACAGATGTCATCTCCTTTTAGTGCAGAGCCTCCTTTCCATTTGGGATGGTGCTTGCCAACCTCATGGGGGTGTCACTAATGTCCATACCTGCTGTTCTAACTTGTAAATTTGCAATAAAACACTTGCGAAACAACACGATAAAGGATATTTGATCAGCTAGTGGCCAAACAAGTGTTTAAAAGTTCATAAATTCAATGTGTGGAATAGTCCTTCATTAATCAGGTTTTTATGTGGAAAAATAATGCTAAAAGAAAGCATATCTAGGTGGCTAATTCCCCAAATAAATAGCTAATTTTTTTTAATAATTTGCACAAAATAACATTTAATCAAACGAACCAGAGTGAGTGGATCAAAATTCACTTTTATTCCGTAAGAGCCAAAATGTTGGCTGCACCAAGATGACTATCACAGAATTGGAATACAATGACACCTAAAGTTTAAACACAATGTAATAACAGCTAGAAAAGAGAGATGGCTTCTTGCTCTTGCTAAAATTTGAGTTGGAAGGGTTGCCTTCAACCCGTTTAAATAATTTTTCCCCTTGTAATTTGTGCAAGGAGGAGAGGTCAAATTCTTCCATTATTGGGTATTACTTTGCATGGTTGGATCAACTAAGCTTTGAGTGGAGAAGAAACTAAGTTAAGTGGCCCTTTCTTGAGTTGAACTGATTTATCTTGGAGTTAGCATGAGATACAAATAATCCGAGACTAATCTAGCGAATTTGACTTCGGTGTTTTTCGCAAAATTTTCTCATCATAAAAATACTCCTAGTTAATGTTGTTGGAAAATGTAACTAGATTTGGTCTTCATTAATGTATTTTGAGTCATCATGACATGTACTTGTCAAAAGAATAAAGAATTTTTTTTTTATTAGTGTCAATGACTTATTAAAGCACGGGTTTCATGCTTGGGTCATCATTATATTAGTCAAAGTTCCCATTGTGGACTACTAGGATTAATATTGAGTTTATAGAGTCATTGTACATTCAAAGAGACCCTTCTTGGTCTTTTGAACCATGTAAAAAGGTTTACTATTGAGTCACATATAATTTATGTATCCTCCACACCAAGTCGGCCTAGGGACAATAATTCAACCTCACTTGAAGCCTATAAATAGAAGCAACTTGAATTCATTTGGAGTATCTCATCTCAAGCTAGTTTGATATCTCAAGAGAAATTGGAGAAGTGTGAAGTGGGTCTAAGGAAGCAAAAGGAAGTGCAAGTTGGGTGGAATCTAAGGAGAAGAAGAAAATCGAACTTTTGGTTCCTTTCTCTCTTTGTTTTGAGCCCTAGTTTGGGAGATCAAAGTCTTCCAAGTCCTGTTGTTCCCTGATGCTCGACGCTGCTGCATAGTTGAAGTTGCTGGGAAGGAAGTGCTTCTGGAAAGAGTTTGAAGATCTGGGAGGTTGACTTGGTGTGGAGGGATGGTCTAGTCTTTGTCCAGGGTGAAGAGTCTCAAAGAATACTATTGAAAGGAGGAGAATTTTTGACTTGTTTTTCCCCTCGAGGGGGGTTTTTCCCTGGCATAGTGCCTATATCTTGTGTCTCTTGTTTTGTGATCTTCATACACAAATAATATGGTAATTTCTTGATGAAAGATAAGATAATAAAGAAGTAAAAAAAGCCAACATAACTCACAAGTAATTATCAAGTAAGGAGAATCAAACCCTAATCTTATCACATTGATTTTCCAACATGGTATCAGAGCTAAGGTCAGGGAAAGTCGAATATCACTTTGTTGGCAAGGTTTCTCCCTTTTTGATGAACTACATAAGAATGGGTATCAACACTGCAGGAAGCTGGATCAAGAAGGTCATATACTACTTATTCAACAAGGTCAAAAGTCAAGGATTCTTGGCTGCTCTTACAGGTTCTCTTAAAGATGACAATGCATGGATCATTGATAATGGCGCATCAAGACACATGAGAGGAGAAAGTAAACAACTTCATACACTATCAAAGGAGCCATCTTCTCATGCAGTGGAATTGGGTGACAACAAAATCTATGTTGTTAGAGGCATGGGATCAACATCGTTGAAGCTGGAAAATGGATCGAAACTGCACCTCAACAACATTCTATATGTTCCAAGTTTGAAAAAGAATTTGCTTTTTATTTCTTGTTTAGAAGATAAAGGGGAAATAGTTTCTTTTATTGATGGAAAAATATTGGTTTGGGGAGAAGATTCTAGCATCGATAAAGCTAGGGTTATTGCAGTTCGTTGTCACGTCCCTTCTCAAACACATTTGTAACAGGGTGCTGCTACACAATTTTGCACAATTTTGGCTAAGAAAGAGAACCCATCATTTTCGACTTTGGGACTTAGGAGGCAATTCAACTTAATTTGGTTGCTAGTGCAATGTGGGGGCCACCCACATGGAAATTCGAATTGGTCCATTCGAATAGCTTGGAGGGAAAGTCAAATAGGTGGATGGAGGGGCCCACATGAAGCAAGGGAGGCCCAAGGAGTTATAAGGAGGGAGCAATTCTCATTTTGGGATTCATTCATACATCTTACAAACAAAATCACTTGACTGTTGACTCTGTTGTTGAGCTGAGTCAATCCGCTGTTTAGTGACGAATCTCTCAAGCGGGAGATTCAACCTCTACTTCGGGGGACCATCCGTGCCCACCCTAGAGAGGTAGTTCTACAAGGATTTCAGGAGTTTCGGGACAGTGACATAGCACCACCAAGCAGCGTAGAGTAGGGAGTGCATATTTCTGGGTAGCCAAAGAATACATAGAGGGAGATGGAGGTCAACAAAGATTAGATTGTTTGTCGGAGAGTTAGAGAGCTGAGATAGCAACAATAGACCAACATTCTTGCTGAGTTTTACAGCTAGCAGAGCCAACATTCCAGCTATTCAAATTGCTAGTTTAGGGGATAGCGCAGAGACCACTCAGTGGTTTTTCGTGGAGCTTAGGAGCAGGTGTCTTAGGCCAAGAAATCACTCGGGAAGTCAGGGATTGGATAGAAAGGGCCAGCCCAACACTTTGGGGGCATTTCCAAGAGGATTTACAGGCAGTTTCCAGCAGGTTGAGTTTTGCAATTGCAACTGAGGTTTGGCTCCAAGGGGGTCAAATTTCAGAAGTTTAAACAAGCCAAAATCCCTTCTGGGTTTTTCTGGGTTTTTGACAAGGATGCCAAATATAAAGTTTCAGAATTTTTTGAGCACTAGAGGTGGGTTTTTAAGCCATATCTTTGCAGCAGACAATGTAGAATTGTTGGAGATTGAATAGTGCCTTTCGGGGTCGATTTTGGGATATCCAAATCGGGCCAAACCATTTATGGGTTTTTGTGGGTTTTGGCCAAGGAGTTTGTGGCTAAAGTTTCAGCGTTTTCTGAGCACTGGAGGAAGTTTCTTGCAGTCCCTTTCCAGGCAGCAGTGAAGTTTTCTAGGCAGCGCAGAGCATTAGTGTAGTCATTTCCAACATTTGAAATCATTGTATTATTACCTGGGTTCTGTCATGCTTGCTATTGAGGCAAGCCCAGGTGCATTGCTCCATACTATTGTACTTGCTCCATTGATTAATAAAATGGCTCAACTGGTTCTTAATTCCAAAGTCTTTATGAGCATTTGCTGATTGTTTAAAATTATTGTGCTGTAAATCGTTTTCACTTTGCATATCACTATTTATTTAAGTTTGGAACATTACAGTGGTATCAGAGCATGATCTTGGCCAGCTGTGTGAAATTAGCTAGAAGAACATGGAAGCTTTGGGTATGAGTGCATAGTGACGGGTGAAATTGGAGACAAACCCATGGCTCAAGGGAAATCCAGTATGTAGGAATTCTGTGGTGGAATTCACTGGAACGATGAGAAGTTGGCCCAGTGGAGGGTGACAGACTAAACCCACCCTCACCCTTTCAACAAAGACGTTAGAGGTGAGCAGGCCGTGGGGGTGCAACCATCTACATCGTGTGGGGAAGATCGACCAGATCAGGGCACCAGATCTCCTGAAAAGGAGCAGACATGACAAAGACTGTTAGAGGGGGTGCTTTTGCTGGTGGAGACCTAGATTTAGATATCAAGAGCTTGAGGAGGAGGTTGAGCATGATGCTAGGAGCCCACAGGATGGTGAGGAGCACATCGATATACCTTGTGTGGCGCAGGAGTCACCTTTATTAGAGACCTCTTTGATAGCCCTAGTTGACACCCTGGTGGAGAGGATAGAGCCTACTCGCATAGAGCCATTTGTTGAGGGGGTGCCATCCTTAGACGAGATGCCAACAGTTGTTGAGGTATTTGGAGCCATGACTGAATTTACAGGTGATAGATGCCCATGACAATTCCATCAGTTTCAGGACGACTTGCTAGCATTAAAAAGAAGGGTCACGTTAGTGCGAGAGGCGATTTTGCAGTAGAATGAGGAGCTGGAGGGCATGAGAGTGGTTTGTGCCAAGTCCACAGCCAAATTGACTCATGTTGGGAAGCAGTTGGATTCCCTACTGGTGCAGCTAGAGTGCATGTTGGAGCGTGAGAGTAGCCCTCTTTGCGCATACATAGATTGGGTTGGTAGCGCTGTTAGGTTACCTTGGCCCATTGGTGTTAAAATTGGCAACCAGGGCAAAACTTCATGTGGGTCATCTTATTCATGGTTGATAATATTTTTATTAGATTCCTCTCGTCGAGAGGTGTAGGATTGATATAAAGATCATCCGATTCCGATAAGTATTCATGGAGATATGAATTTATTTTGATTATGGAATTATTATCAAGGCGACCTACAACTCATGTAGGCTCAGAAGCGCAACAGTCGCATCTATTCAAACACCAACGTTGTGCATAAATATAGGAGTACTTTTCCTCATTTGGACTCACTCATCTCATCACATCTCTCGCTCTCTCTATTGCGCAGAAAAGAGTCTCTTCTCTACTGCACATAAAAGGGTCTCTCTCTCACACATGTGAAGCCGGAAGCTATTGAACCTGAAGCTGCAACTGTAGATCCAAAGTTTGACTAGCGTTGACCATCAAATCTCCTCCTTAGAATTGTGCTGTAGGGCCATCTGGATCTCCTTTGAAAGCCACAACTTTTGGTGGTGGAATCAAGTCAATCTAACGGACGGTTTGCAAGATATCGACTGCCCTAGTTTGAAGGAAGCTGTTGAAACTGAAGTTGCAACTGCAGAAGTAAAGTTTGACCTGTGTGGACTAGAAGATCTCCTCACCTGAACTGCATTGTAGGTTCATTTGAACCTCCTCTGAAAGCCACAGCTTTTGGTGGTGGAATCAAGTTAATCCGACAGACGGTTTGCAAGATATTGACTGCCCTAGTTTGAAGGAAGCTGTTGAAACTGAAGCTGCAACTGCAGAAGTAAAGTTTGACCTGCGTTGACTAGAAGATATCCTCATCCAAACTGTGCTGTAGGTTCATCTGAACCTCCTTTGGAAGCCGCAACTTCTGGTGGTGGAATCATGCCGATCCGACGGTCGATTTGTGAGATATCGTCTGCCCTAGTTTGATGATGAAGCTGCTCATGCTGATGCTACTGATCTAGGGTTTGCTACTGCTGATATAAATCAGATTTATTGTACTATTTCTCTCTGTTGAATTATTGAAGATAAAAGAAGATTTGATCCAAGGGTTTCCCCACACATTGTGGGGTTTGTCCCTGGCTAGCTGCCACATCTTGTGTCTCTTGTCTTGGCTTGTTTTCTGTCGATCGTTTAATGTTCTATCTGCACTTTACTTTATGTACATGTGATTGCTAATCTGTGGAATATAATAAGAAAAAGAAGTAAACTGCTATAAGTATGGAACATACCATATCTTAACATGGTTTCAGCACTGAGGTGAAGACAAAGCCCGAGCAAGAGCAAGAGCAATCACCGAAGAGAAGATTGGCAAGGCTATCCTAAAAGAACTCTGGGGTCCTCAACACTCTGCCGAAGGCAAGCTTCGTGAGAAAGTTGGCTATCACGGATGGAAGATGTCTATCGATCTAACCCTAGAAGATCAAAGAGTGTTGGACCATGTAAAAGGCAATATTGTTGAGCCTCCATCAAATGCATCCACTGCTGCATGGAACAAATGGAAAACTGGAGAAGTCAAAACAGAAGATCATCCGGGGCTTTATCGACAAGCACTTGGTGGTCTACATCTCTGACCTGAACACCTCCAAGGAAATTTACGATAGACTGGTGAATTTATTTAAAGTTAATGATGCAAATCAAGTTTTGTTTCTTAGAAATAAGCTGAGGGAAATCAAGAAGGGTAAAGATGAGAGTATGCAAGCATACTTCTTAAGAATAACCGAGATCAAGAACTATCTCCTATCTATTGGGGAGGCTATTATTGACAGGGAAATGGCACTCACGACTCGTGGAGGATTACCATCCAAATGGTATGTGTTCAGGACTACTCTTCTGAACAATAATGTAATTCCTGGTTTCGAGGAATTAATGGCTAGCTGCATTCAAGAAGAAACAAGGGAAGAAGAGCAAGAAATGCCCATGCCTAAAGGTCCTCTTGCTGCCTTTTCTTCTCATGCTAAGAAAAGAAATAATTCCGGACTAATCAGAAGGAAGGTTGACCTAAGGGTGGAAGAAAATGACGATTTTACATCTGCGATAAAGCAGGTCACTATGCAAGGGAGTGCCCTGATAGAAAGGACTCACATCGGGACGATGATCAAAATCCCTCTGATGGCAATCAAAGGAATGACAAATTCAATAGCAAAGGTAAGAGGAGAGCTGGGAATTGAGGAAGAGGACAACCATTTAAGAAAGCTAGAAATTCCAGGATGTTTTTAATGCACCTGACCTCAAAAAGAACCTAGTGTCCATCTTGGCAATGAAAGACAAAGGCTACAAGGTAACCTTCAGCAATGGCAAGGTACGTGTATCGAAAAATAATGTTAAAGATGCCTTTACTCTTGGGTTTCATGTTGATTCATTATCTCAGGTCGATGGAAGTCAGCTAGGTATCATGTCTTATGACACATCTCTTCAGTCCAAACTTTGGCATCGGAGGTTTGCCCCCCTTCATTATAAAGCTATACTCGGTGTAAGACAAATGGTGACAGGCATGCCCGAATTCCGAGTAGAGAAAGAAGGTGTATGTCCAGGAGTGTCGAAGGAAAGCTCAAAAGGGGACCATTCTCCTCAAGCCAAAGCAAGACCTCCGATATATTACACTTGGTTCACTTAGGCATATCTGAGGCTGGCATTAAGAGGGAGACTACTACACCACATACTCCTGAGCAGAATGGTGTGGCGGCAAGGAAGAACCGTACGATTGTGGAAGCTGTCCAGGCCATGCTACATGATCAAAGACTTTCGAAGTTTCTATGGGATGAAACTACAAAAACCGTGGTATATATACAAAATTGATGCCCTCATCAAGCATTGGGTTCCAAGGCTCCTGAAGAAATGTTCACCGCTGGTCAAAGGGAAGTCGTGATTAGTCATGATGTCACCTTTGACGAAGATATGGCTCTCAGCAAGGTGGACAATCTTCCAACTTTGAGGAGCTCTCAAGAAGTCGACACAAGGGAACTGAAAGAAAAGGATGATGAATCAATGCCTGATGTAGAAGAACCCATGGATCCAATTGATCCTCATCCACATGAGCCTTCCTCTTCTAGGAAGAGGCCTTCATGGCTTAGGGGGATACTTGATGATGTTGAAGGACATGCTGCACCCTAAGGAACCTTTCGTGAAAGTAAGAAACCTAACAGGTATTAGGGATACCTGACCATCATGAGCACGATCATACAAAATGAGCCTTCATCATTCTCAGATGCTGTCAAGCATCAAGTATGGAAGGATGCTATGACCGAAGAATATGAGTCTATTATGAAGAATGATGTCTGGCGAGTAGTTCCCAGACCCCAGGACAAGACAATTGTTACTTCCAAATGGCTTTACAAGTAAAGCATGCAACAGATGGAAGTATGGAAAAGTATAAGGCTCGTTTTGTTGCTCGTGGTTTCTCCCAGAAGGAAGGTATCGACTATGATATTTGCACATGTTGCCAGATATACGACCATCCGCTTGATCATAGCCCTCGTGGCTTCACAAGGATGAAACCTACATCAGATGGATAGACCGCGTTTTTGCATGGTTCGATCAAAGAAGAGGTCTATGTGGACCAACCTGAAGGATTTGAGATTTATGATTGAAAATCTCATGTATGCAGGTTGAAGAAGGCTCTCTATGGGCTGAAGCAAGCACCCCGAGCATGGTATGAGAGGATCGATAGCTACTTGATGAAGCTGGGATTCACTAGGAGTGAAGCCAATCCTAACCTTTAGTTTAAGGTTGAAGATGACAAACCTCTCAAACTGGTGCTGTACATGGATGACCTCTTTGAAACAGGTGCATACCCTCTCATTCACAAATGTAACAGGGAGTTGGGTTCTGAATTTGAAATGAAGAACCAAGGACTTGAAGTGTGGCAGAAGCCGAGGGAAATTTTCCTATCTCAAGTAAAATATGTGGTGAAGATTCTGAAAAGATTTGGTATGATGGACTGCAAGCTTGTGACTACCTCGAGGATCTTAACTTTCAGAAGTTATATGGTAGTGATGTCGGACCAGATTTGGGAAATGCCTCTGAGTTTCAAAAAAAAACTCATTCCCGTTGATGTTCTTGGTGAACCTCCGTCTGAACATATGTTTTGCAGTTAGCATTGTGAACTCATATTTGGTTGAGCTTCACTAGATTAGTGCCAAGAATCTTCTGAGATGTCTTTAGGACACAATCTCTCATGGATTGAGATACACCGCCGGAAATATGAAACTGCATGATTATTCGAATGCTGATTAGGCAAGTAGTGTGGAGGATCACAGGAGCACTTTTAGTGTTGTTTCTCTTTGGATTCTGCTTCAATATAATGGATGAGCAGGAAGCAGAAGTTTGTTGCCATAAGCATCGCCGAGACTAGATACATATCTACGAGTATGATCTCGTATGAAGCTGCCTGGTTGGGAAAGCTCTTCAATGAGCTGTTTGAACACATACCACTGTGATTCTCTGTAACAACCAGAGGTGGGATTCGATTACTGAGGAATCCCGTATTCGTCGATTGCTCTAGCAGATAGACATCATTTGGGATATGGTAAGTCGATGAGCAAGGAGGCTCCATCGCATTAATATGATGTAAGGTCGATACACCTTGTCAAAGCCCCGAGGAAAGATCTAATCTGTGATTTTCCCAAACAAGTTGGAGTCGTCAAGAAACCCTTGTACAAGGGTCCTGCATGTTGCATACATTGAGCTTTGGGAGCTCTGAGGACTTGCGGTTCTTACTGGAGCAACATACGACCACAGGGTGACTCACCCTCCCCTCGTGGTGTGCACTGGAACAAGATGATTCGCTCTCTTGTGGGACAAGATGATTCGCTCTCTTGTGGAACAGGATGATTTGCTCTCTTGTGGAACCGGATGATTTGCTCTCCTGTGTAGCAGGATGATGTGTTCTCCTGTGAGGCCTAGATTGATGTGTTCTCGATGGCAACTGTATCAGGATTGATGTGTTCTCCTGTGAGGCTTGGATTGATGTGTTCTCCATGGCGACTTAGATTGATGTGTTCTCCATGGCGATTGTAGCATGATTGATGTGTTCCCCTGTGAAGACAGGATTGATTAGTTCTCCTTTCGAGGCATCCTACCCATGCAGTCTGGGACTCATGGGAAGTACCTCTCATCTGATCAATGAGCAGGGAAATGAAGTTAGGGACCATAGTAGTACCGATGGACGCATCGTTGTATCTACCGTACTCCTTACGCTAGGATGACCTCCATTGATCTGGGATCAATGATACTGGTCTGGGACCAGTGGTAGGAGTTGTACCATACTATGACACTGACTTCGGGTCGGTTGAGACTGGTCTGGGGCCAGTGGTACATACTCTGAGACTGGCTTCGTGTTAGTGCAGTACTGGTCTGGGACCAGTGAGAGTGGTACGTACTATGACGCTGACTTCAGGTCGGTTGAGACTGGTCTGGGACCAGTGGTACACTCTCTGAGACTGCGATACTGGTCTGGGACCAGTGGTAGGAGTGGTACTTACTATGAAGCTGACTTCGAGTTGGTTGAGACTGGTCTGGGACCAGTGGTATGCACTCTGAGACTGACTTTGAGTTAGTGGAGGATGATATTGGTCTGGGACCAGGGGAGTTGTACTCACTATGACGCTAACTTCGGGTTGGTTGAGACTGGTCTGCGACCAATGGTACATACTCTGAGACTGAATTTGAGTCAGTATGATACATCCTCGATCATTTCTTCTTCTTCATAATTCAGACAAAAGCAGAGCAGAACAAAACAATGTAAGAGTAGAGCAGAACAATACAGATCAATACAGGGCAGAACACGACAAAGCAGAACAGACAGAATAGAGCAGAGCAGGGCAAGGGTCAAGCTGTACAGGGCAGTGCATTTGATGGATGAATAATAATGACCGATAGACAGATTGTAGATGAAGTTCTCCCTAGTTGAGAGGGAGTGTTAAAATTGGCAACCAGGGCAAAACTTCATGTGGGTCATTTTATTAATGGTTGATAATATTTTTATTAGATTCCTCTCGTCGAGAGGTGTAGGATTGATATAAAGATCATCCGATTCCGATAAGTATTCATGGAGATATGAATTTATTTTGATTATGGAATTACTATCAAGCCGACCTACAACTCATGTAGGCTTAGAAGCGCAACAGTCGCATCTATTCAAACACCAACGTTGTGTATGAATATAGGAGTACTTTTCCTCATTTGGACTTGCTCATCTCATCACATCTCTCTCTCTACTGCGCAGAAAAGAGTCTCTTCTCTACTGCACATAAAAGGGTCTCTCTCTCACACATGTGAAGCCGGAAGCTGTTGAACCTGAAGCTGCAACTGCAGTTCCAAAGTTTGACTAGCGTTGACCATCAGATCTCCTCCTTAGAACTGCGTTGTAGGTCCATTTGGATCTCCTCTGAAAGCCACAACTTTTGGTGGTGGAATCAAGTCAATCTGACAGACGGTTTGCAAGATATCGACTGCCCTAGTTTGAAGGAAGCTGCTGAAACTGAAGCTGCAACTGCAGAAGTAAAGTTGGACCTGCGTGGACTAGAAGATCTTCTCATTTGAACTGCGTTGTAGGTTCATCTGAACCTCCTCTTAAAGCCACAACTTTTGGTGATGGAATCAAGTCAATCTGACGGACGGTTTGCAAGATATCGACTGCCCTAGTTTGAAGGAAGCTGCTGAAACTGAAGCTGCAACTGCAGAAGTAAAGTTTGACCTGCGTGGACTAGAAGATCTCCTCATCCGAACTGCGTTGTAGGTTCATCTAAACCTCCTCTGGAAGCCGCAACTTCTGGTGGTGGAATCATGCCGATCCGACGGTTGGTTTGTGAGATATCGTTTGCCCTAGTTTGATGATGAAGCTGCTGATATAGGGTTTGCTACTGCTGATATAAATCATTTTTATTGTACTATTTCTCTCTGCTGAATTACTGAAGATAAAAGAAGACTTGATCAAAGGGTTTACCCACACATTGTGGGGTTTGTCCTTGGCTAGCCGTCACATCTTGTGTCTCTTGTCTTGGCTTGTTTTCTATCGATCGTTTAATGTTCTATCTGCACTTTACTTTTTGTATATGTGATTGCTAATCTATGGAATATAATAAGAAAAATAAGTACACTGTTATAAGCATAGAACATACCATATCTTAACAATTGGACAGAGGGAGATACTTGTATATATTGACCAGGATAGCGAGATGAGATGACCTGAGCTGCACAAGGTGCAACACCTGCATTTTGAGGTTGTTCTATGTGTGGGAGTTCGTGCATTCGATCCCTCTCTTGGGGTTGGGTGGTGAGAGATTCTGAGTTGGTACCTGGTGGAGTGGACTATGGAGATGGTAGTGGACCTAGGTGGAGCTCAACAGGAGTTTCTAGGCACTGGGGATGCTGGAAACCCTGACTGGCATTGGGATCCGGGAGGGACTACCTATCATTTGCCATGTATGCCGGTTGACTACAATCGGGATGGTGCAGTTGACCTAGCAGTTGAGCATGCACATTCGCTAGGGTAGTCTCGATCAACACCAGTGGCCAACTAGTATATGGACCAGTGTTGCGGGGGAGTGCCCCCCCCTTGTCGATCCCGCTCCCAATGGAGCGTTTAGCCTTTTTTGCAATTTTTTTTTGCATTAATGTTCCAAATTCAATTTTTTTCATAGAAACAAATAATTTTTGAGTGGGGCAGCTTAAGGAGAATGTCACTTTTACTTAAATTTTTAACATTACCATGAAATGACTTAGGATGTTTGAGAGTGGTTCCGACCTCATTGGATTTCATATGGAGAAAGTAGAATTTTAGATCTCATTCAAAATCCAGTAGATTTATCAGTTTTTCAAGATTTCAGGATTGGGGGATTACAATGTTTCCATAGAATTTTGTCATGTATTAGGGTATGGAACTTGTATTTAATCAAGAGCACCAATCCCTCTATGTACCTTGATGTTAGTGACATTGGTTGTCGAACTCCTCTATCATGACCCTCTTAAAAATGTAGGCATCACTCAAACAAAATCTTGACTTGACATACTATGCTTTTTCTATCTTATGTTAATGCTTAGAGGGTGATATTAATGACAAAGATCTTGATTTTCCAAAAAGACTAAAAAAATAGACATTTCTCGTGGTGGCAAGAGGCCCAAGCATAAGAAATAGATAATAGATTTACTTGTCTTTTCTAGTTTCTAGTAGTTTTTATAACTATTGACTCTTTCATATTTATTATGATATTTTTTTAAACAATATATGACAACTTAAGTTTGAATTTGGCAATTATAACTCATTAGTAATGAATTATGAATATGATGCTTCATGAAAGTTGAAAGTTGTTTCATTTCATTTCATTTTATAACATTCCATTTCATGTTAGATATTATTTATTGTAATGGTTACACTTAGCTTACAAGTACAAATTTGGTGATCAATGATGATAAATGTTATATATTGAATTTGAAAGCTTGAAAGCTTGAAACTTTAAGATTGATGAATCATGAGACTCAATATGTTGTATGTTACTACGTTACTAACTTGTGGACGTGGTTGATGAAGATTATAACTTCTAGATTATTGTTGTTATATGGTTCAATCTATGCTTTTTTATGTTTTTTTATATCTAATTAATCATTTTACATGTTTTTGTTGACATGTATGTATCAAAATATAAAAAATATAAAAATATATAACTGGGAGCTTCTGAAAATGTCGCTCCCGCACCCATTTTCGCTCCCGCTCCCACTCCCAAGTAACACTGATATGGACAGACTCTTTTGGTTTTCTTGGTATGGCATTTGTACACGGGATTACTGGGTGATCAACATACTCTGGTAGGAGTTTGTTGGAGGAGGTGGCATTGGCAGGCCACCAAACGGTGCCTTGCATGGAGCTGGGGGCTCTTCAATTTTGTGCAGGGCATAGAGGACGCAAAGGAGCAGAGTAGTGGTGGCATCACTGTTGACACATAGGGAGAGTCACTTCTCGGATCCCTCAGGGGGGATTTGGAGGGAAGATCCATTCATCAGAGGGAATAATGATGCAATGGTGGAGGTGATGATACTGATTGGGTGTGGCCTGACACATAGAGACATAGCTCTAGGCCATCATATCTAGGGATGTGTGGGAGCATCTAGTGTTGAGCAGTGGTCTACAGGGGGGCATGGAGATGCATGGTGGTGTGCTGTAGTGTGTTGGATTGCGTTGCGGAGTGGGAGTGCCTCACATTGTAGTGAGTACATGTGGGGAGTGATAGGTTCAGTGACCCAGGTAGGAAGTAGGACGGTACAGGATGGCATAGCTGCAGGCGAGGGTATCCAGTAGTGTACAAGGGTAGGTCGCGGTGTACAGTGGCATGTCTAGGAGTACTAGGATGATTGGTGGTATGCAGAGGCGTATGGTGCTGCATAACGAGGTCTTGGAGTGTTGCCTCCAGGGACACCCATGGACGGAGATACTGGGCATACGTTTGGGTGTAGTTCACCCAGGATCGATGGTGACACAGATGAGCAATACTTGATGGTATCCGCAGGGACTCACACTCCTGACCTTCTTCTACGTCACTTACAGGCACGAGCGATCTGGTTGTTGTCCTTTGACACTCTGGGTACGAGTAGTAGGGGACGGGGAGCTCACCCAAGATATTTGGATGGCACTTGGTGCGATAGAGGGGAGACTTCTCAACGGGGGCATCGAGTTTGTGTGCGAGTTGGCAGCCACAGGTTGAGGGATGAGGTGATCACTGATAGGGATGGCATATCATTCATCACTGATCCTATGCCTGGGGAGTTGGTCACAGGGGAGACATGTTTCATTCTTTCCACAGGGCATGTCTGGACCATGCATGAGCAGAGGATACTGTGTATGGCTGAGATAGTTGTTTATTATGTATTCGGGTTCTCAACATTGTATCGACATATTGTCCAGAGGACAGGTAGTTGAACCGATGGTGATGGTTGGCAGGAGCAGGATGGATCTGCATACACTGAGTCGATTGTGCGTATCAGATACCCATCTATTGGTTGCATTCAGGGGTAGTTATTTGGCACATGTGGTTTCCTATGGTCATCAGTACTACACATTGGCAGGCACCAGATAGTTTAGCATGCCTCAAATTAGTTCATGATATATGGAGCCTATATATGGGTGGCATGCAGGGACTAGAGATGAGGGCCAAAGGTATATCATTGGTTGTTAGGGCTATGCCACAACAGGTCTGCCTATGGGATGCAGGGATTCAGTTGATCGATAGATCACTCATGATGAGCGGAGTCGTGGTAGAGAGTGATATAGTTCGCTCTTGGGATGACACATGGGGAGTTCGCAGAGGGTTTCATCATATGGGGAGGCAAACATTCTCTATTGCTGCACAGGTTCGAAGTTAGATTTGGATGGGTAGGCCTTGGTGCGATGGATATGCCCAAGCAGGATGTGTCTCGCCTCTTTCAGTATTCCATCATCGAGTTCTAGGAGAGGAGGATATTGTTTGCGCACGATGGGGAGTATGACATAGTCAGAGTAGCGCAGCGTCGACATGGTGGCATCACTTTGGGACTAGCAGGGCACTAGGGCATCACAACTTTTCATAGCTCAATAACCGTTATGGATGCGTCGGCTACTACAGGGGGAGATTATACAGATCTTCCATTGGGCTTTAGTGAGTCACTGATGGAGCAAGGGACTTCTGGTACTTGCACCAGGCAGGATAGTGAGTGGAGCGAGGAGAGCTTCATGTTGGATAGGATGGCCTGGGATCCTGGTATTGAAGGATTCTTTCATATCCAGACAGCGCTGAGGTCAGGGACGATTTAGTGGCACATCTGGGACCCTGGCACATGTATTGAAGGATTCTTTCATATCGAGACAATGCTGAGGTCAAGGACAATTTAGTGGCACATCTGGGACCTTGGCACATGTTGCAATGACAGTAGGGAGCAATAGTTAGAGACGATGCTCGTTTAGGCATTGCTTGAGGACAAGCGATTTTGCCCGATGAGGATGCCACCTGGGAGGGTGAGCACATATTGGAGCACCTAGCTTTGAGGTTGCATGAGGGCAAGCAACATTTGGGAGGAAAGGGCTGTCATGTCCCTTCTCAAACACATTTGTAACAGGGTGCTCCTACACAATTTTGGCTAAGGAAGAGAAACCATCATTTTAGACTTAGGGACTTAGAAGGAAATTCGACTTAATTTGTTTGCTAGTGGAATGTGGGGGCCACCCACATGGGAATTCGAATTGGCCCATATGAATATCTTGGAGGGAAAGTCGAATAGGTGGATACAGGGGCCCACATGAGGCAAGGGAGGCCCAAGGAGTTATAAGGAGGGAGCAACTCTCATTTTGGGATTCATTCATACATCTTACAAACAAAATCACTTGACTGTTCACTTTACTGTTTAGCTGAGTCAATCGGTTGTTTAGCCACGAATCTCTCAAGCGGGAGATTCAACCTCTACTTTGGGGGACCATCTGTGCCCGCCCTAACAAGGCAATTCTACAAGGATTTCAGGAGTTCCGGGATAGTGACATGGCACCACCAACCAGCGCAGAGCAGGGAGTGCGTATTTTTGGGCAGCTAGAGAATGGATAGAGGGATATAGAGGCTAGTAGAGATCATTTTGTTTTCCAGAGAGTTAGAGAGTAGAGATAGTAGCAATAGACCAACATTATTGCTGAGTTTTACAGCTAGCAGAGCCAACATTCCAGCAGTTCGAATTGCTGGGCTAGGGGACAGCGTAGAGGCCACTTAGCAGTTTTTCGTGGAGCTTAGGAGCAGGTGTCTTAGGCCAAGAGCTCACCCGGGAAGTCAGGGATTGGATAGAAAGGGTCAGTCCAACACTTTGGGGGCATTTTCAGGAGGATTTACAGGCAATTCCCAGCAGGTCGAGTTTTGCAGTTGCAGTTGAGGTTGGGCTCCAAGGGCGTCGAATTTCAGAAGTCTAAACCAACCAAAATCCCTTCTGGGTTTTTTTCTGGGTTTTTGACAAGGATCCCAAATATATAGTTTCATAATTTTCTGAGCACTAGAGTTGGGGTTTTAAGCCATATCATTGCAGTAGACAGTGTAGAATCGCTGGGGATTGAATAGTGCCTTTGGGGGTCGATTTTGGGAAGTCCAAATCAGGCCAAACCATTTTCTGGGTTTTTGTGGGTTTTGGCCAAGGATTTTGTGGCTGAAGTTTCATCATTTTCTGAGCACCGGAGGAGGAGTTTCTTGTAGTCCCTTTCCAGGGAACAATGAAGTTTTCTACGCAGTGCAGAGCATTAGAGTAGTCATTTCCAGCATTTGAGATCATTGTATTATCACCTGGGTTCTGTCACGCTTGCCATTGAGGCAAGCTGTTATGAATTTAATTCATAACAAGTAAATAAATAAAATAAATGTAAATATAAAATAATTAAATATTGATTATGTTAAATAGTCATTAAGTTAAGTGAAAATGCATGTTTAAAAGACATGCCCAGTTACGAAAGGACACCTGCTTAGGTATATATATGTGGGTCCTCATTGTAACATTGATCACTTATACATTTTTATATATAATGAATTATTATTACAAAATACCTCTCATGTATTTTAACATGTTAAGTCAACAAGCTATCAGTTTTTATGCTTCAGTGGTATCAGAGCATCTTTGGTGAAAAAGCTCGAGCTGAACGTGCACAAGAACTTATAGAAATTGTTGAAGGGCAAGCAGATTTGGATGCACATTTCAATGAATCAGATAATGAGCATATAGAGAGACTGCTATCTTGTTTATATATGGTTCTTCCATTTTACATGAGGGGAGCATTAAACATCAAGCTTGTTATTTATCTTAACAAGCACATAATTCTTGTTTTTGACAAGCTTCCTAAGGAAAAATTGTTGGACTTGCCTTTAGAGCTGCTCAAATTTGTAGAGGTATTTGAGGATTTTTATTCAACACAAACTGAAAATCTGAAACTTACATTGATATATACTTTGGGCACGTGTGATATTGTAGGTGGGATTGAAGTGAACACACCAACATAAATCATAGTTACAACTAATCAAGCAGTCGTGTTACTGTTGTTTTAATAACTGCAAAATGAAGTTATTCAGACATCAAAAGTCAATTGAATTTGTTAGATGCAGATCTAGTTGCAGTCTTAAAGTCACTTCCATGTGGAAAGTATAAAGTTCTTCTCAAACAACCCAACAATAGAACATTTACTATAGCTGAAAACTTTGAATTCAACGACAAATTTAGATCTAGAGAATATGTGCCTGCTCGACTTACCATACCCACGCTATACAAACACTGTCGTACGCCGGTGAAGCAACATGACCACACACTGATTCGACATATCGTTTAAGTTCAGAACCATAGTATATATTTGATGGCATAGCAAGGAGGAATAAATTAACATTGGTGGATAGTTTAAATCATAGTTAAAATTTATATAATATCTATATTAAAATAAAAACTATTATTTAAATTTAAAAAAACTATTATTTAATTAAAACAATATTAATTAATAAAAAAAATTAGAGTTAGAAAAAAGAGTTTATATATATATTAAAATAAGAAATAATTAGAGTTATATATATATATATATATATATATATAAAAAATACAAAATAATTAGAGTTTTTAAATAAAAAATTAGAGTTCAAAATAAAAAATAAAAAGGAGTTATTAAAAAAAACGATAACACTGGATTCAAAACATTGTTACCAAGCGAATTATACAGGAAGAGGTGCCAATGGCATTGAGTTACATATGCCGAGATGACATGCAAACTGAAGGAAACATGCCGATAATAAGCTTTGAGGACAAAGCTTCTGAAGGAAAGGGCTGTTATGAATATAATTCATAACAAGTAAATAAATAAAATAAATGTAAATATTAAATAATTAAATATTGATTAAGTTAAATAGTCATTAAGTTAAGTGAAAAGGCATGTCTAAAAGACATGCCCAGTGACGAAAGGACACCTGCTTAGGAATATATATGCGGGTCCTCATTGTAACATTGATCACTTATACATTTTTTATATATAATAAAATATTACTACAAAATACCTCTCGTGTATTTTAACATATTAAGTCAACAAGCTATCAATTTTTATGTTTCAGGGAGGAAGTGGAAGCATTATTTGATGGGAAAGGAGACAGTAATCCACACAAATCACCAGTCGTTACAATACTTCTTGGCCCAGAGTAAGCTACAATAGACCAGACATTACAAGTGGATGGGGTTTTTACAACAATTTCATTTGGTGATCAAATATAAGAAGGGCAACACAAACAAGTTGGCCAACATGCTTTCAAGGCCACCCACATCAAAGATCACAACTTTGAGGACTTATGCACATGGAACCTATTGTTGCACAGAGTGTCTAGCACTGCGACAATGCTCAGTTCGGGGGCTGTCACCCTGATCCCCAATCTCTCTGTTTACGCCGTTTCCCTACAACAGGCTAAGGCGGGTAGAGCCTACGAAAAATGGAATGAAGAAGAACTAGTTGGGAACCAACCAGTTCGGTAGACACAGTGAGGCGATCAAGTACTTGATTAAGATTTTGCAAGACTTAGGATTTGATTAGATTTTAAACGATTGATACCGGTGCCTTATGAAGTCAACGATCTTGCTAAGGAAATGAATGTCAAGTAATCAATTAGCAACTGCTGCTTAGATGAGTGGCTATCTTATATGAAATGTAGATCTTAAAAACTAATGTGAGATGCAAGAACCTTGGTTAATTTTAGTTAAATGCCTACTTAAATTGTGAATCCTTCAACCCTTTCTGTGTTGAGTCTGATTTCGTAGTAATTGGCAGAGAGAAGATAAGGAGAACCACACTAAGGTGTGATTAACGATACCTCTCCTGAACTTCTAACATACTTGGTGCCTTCGGCACTGCAGAGAGCTGTGGCTTTGACGACTTCAAGGTCACTGTTTTAAGTATTATTAAAATAGGCTTCTCAAGAAAAGGCGGATGGATATCTATCTGTCTATCAACCAAGCTTATACTTGGAAGTGAATTTTATCTATGCAAAGTTAACTTATATGCGAATGCACTAGATGATGGAATGAAGTTAGACCTGAGGAAGGGAAAACACTTGTGTCACAAAAACCCTCAATTACACAAATGAAATGTTCGCTTTATGGATGAAGACTTAAAAAATAAACTTCTGAAAATATCACAATTAAACCACAAGCTTATTTAAAATCTTTTATTGATACAATTATAGCTAAAAGAGAACAAAAACTTCTTTGCCTGAATGTCAATAGATGCTCAAAAAATACTCAGTTTATGAAACAAAAGTTACACATTTTATCACAATTCCAAGAAAAAGTACTTAATTTTCAGAAATTAGTTTTTAGGACAGCAGTAAGAAAAACTTTATGACAACAACAATATGAGAATGAAAATAGTGAGCTATCAATGATATCTTTATGCCAAAAATTTACGGAAAATTTTCCAAACTTGCCCACATGAATTATAAAAAAATTTCAGCCCATTATGATGTGATTTCTAGAATTATATCAGATCTGATATACTTATTACAGCCAACAATTAAAACATGAAATAAGCCTAATGATAAATGCCCAACTCAAAAAATTAATTCCTTAATGTATTAGACAACTTAGGAACTGATTTTAGGCTAACCCACATGAAATTTTGCCATTGTTATATTTCGGACTTCGGAAACAAAATTATTTAGAGATAAAAGTCACCCAAAATGTAGATCTAAGCCAAATTTTTGATACACATCAAACATAAATGACTTATTAATGTATTTAGCAATTTTTTTAGTTAATTTCAGACCACTTAGATGTGTTTTTCATCAATATTAGAAAAGTATATGACTGTTGTTGCAAATAGTGAGGAAAAATATGGTTTAGAGATCAAACCCTTAGGCCCTAGGTCTTGAAGATCACTTGCCCAAGTTGCTAAAAAAAATTTCAATGCCTGAAACACAATTTTTTACCAAATTTTCTGCAAAGCCCACCGATGATTAGCTTCAGAAAATCAAATATTCAAATCAGAAATGGAGTAAAGAGAATTTAGGGCCAATGAGAGCTAGCACTAGGCCCAATAGAATTAGCGTTGGACTAGGAGAAGGCAGATCTGGGCTTAGGAGCCCCAAAACTTGAAACTCTTGTTCTGAAAAAAATTATTTTACTTTAGATTTTTTGCAAAATCTTTAATGGCTGGTCTTTTAAAAAGATTTGGAATAAGATATTGCTCTCCAAAGCCTAGATTTGTCTCAAAACCCCCAGATCTGCTTGAAAAATCTCAGATCTGAAGATTTACTTAGTTGATTTCTCAGATCTATTGCTGCAAATAATCTTTGAGCCCAGATCTTGCTCTCCAAGGTTTAGATCTAGCTCAGATTTGAAGATTTACTTCGCTGATTTCTCAGATCTATTCTTGCAAACAATCTTTGAGCCCAGATCTTGCCCTCCAGGGTCTAGATCTAGCTCAGATCTGAAGATTTACTTAACTGATTTCTTAGATCTATTCCTGCAAACAATATTTGAGCCCAGATCTTGCCTTCCAAGGTCTAGATCTAGCTCAGATCTGAAGATTTTCTTGGCTAATTTCTTAGATCTAATCCTGCACAAGTGAAAAGAGAAAAACCCAATACCTAATATGTACAAAAATAGAGAAAATCCCAAAAACTCAAGTGTTAAAATTCAAAATTATGTTACAAAATTTTAGATCTACACAAGTAAATAACGGATCTATACAAATATTTTATAGATCTATACAAATAATTTATGGATCTATTAGATAGCTAGATGTAATGACTGTCCTACTTCAAAGAAGTTAAAGAGTCCCTACCGAAACTGTAAAGATTACTGAAACTGTGAAACTGTATTTAATTGATTTGATGGAGTACTTACCTGATCTGCTACGGCTGTTGCGATGAGGATGCTGCAGAACTTTTCTCGTTACCGAATGACCAAACCACCCAGCCGAACCGAGTATACCTGGATACTCAATCCAGTATACCTCTCAACCGAAGCATACCGTTCCCCCGTGCCCAGAGACTTCAAAACAAGTAAGGCTCAATAGTTCCGAATTACAAGCAGTATGGATAAATTCCTCTCCTTCTTCCTTCAACCGCACCCTGTTCAGTTTTTCCACTCACAGTAACTACCACCTTCCCCATCCACAGGCATCCATGCCCCCCTTGAGACATAGAACACCCCCCCCTTTTATAGCAGAGGTTCCTCCCCCTCTACGCATCAGTCCACCGCCTTTATGAAAGGATAAGATTTTGTAAGGCGGTGACCGCTTTGTCAAGATATTTGCCTTTAGTAGAATCAGATTTGATATTTGCCTTTAATAGAATCAGATTTGATAACATCGGGTGGTGTCACTTTAATTTATGACAGATGGTACTTTAATTAAAATAGTATAAAACTATGATGATTTAAATATTACATATTATTTTATGTCTTATAAAATATCCAGTTTAATCGTAAGGTTTATGGGTTTAGTTTTATTAGTACACCTTTTGGGTTATATATATGTAACCATATGAATAAACTCAACTATATTTCTTAGTGAGTGTATATTTCTTCTATTTACGAGAATTAGGTATTTAGTTACACCTTTGATAATTAATTCAGTTATCTTATAGACATTCTCCACGAATAGTCGATATATAGTCGATGTATATATATATATACTTATACTAGTGCATTGTATATGATGCATGCATATGTAGCTATCACATGCATGCCTCACATGCATGCTAATATTGCTATGTTGTTCGGGTTTTGAGATGGGTTGTTACATACTAGATCTGTTAAAATTTCCACAAAATATTTCAAAGATTTTGAAATTTTAGAGAGGCACTAGCCCAAAAACACCATGCAGAAAAAATATTATTGTTAGATAAATCCCGAGGCTTATTGAAGTAGGCTCTTTAGAAAATATGTGTTGAGAATTGGCTGGTCCAACCAAGAACTATCTCCAAACGCTTAATGAGAACTTGAGAGATCTTCTGCAAACATTATATCAACCATGAAATCAAGTCGAGAAATAGAACAACAATAAAATTCAGAAGAAATAAAGACACCTACTACTTCAATCAAAATTAAAAAATGTTACCCTAGATCCAACAAACTGAATAAGATTATTCTAAGAGAGCTATTGATTGATAGTTTTCACATAATATTAAGCAGGAATTAAAACAATGTTACCATAAATTCATGAAGAGGAACACTATAGCACATTGAAACCCCAAAGCCTTTTGCATTAATTAAAAAAAATATACAAGAGAGCTTGAGAGCTTAGTACACGATCTAGAGATAGGATGATCTCAACTGACAAATGACCTCCTATTTAAAGATAAATCCTCTGACGGCTAGTTTGAGTGATCCACGTAAAAGCAATCTTGACCGTTGATGAGGATCAAAATTTCTTTTAATCTCATCCATTGAAATTTTAAATTATTGAGGACATTCAAAATTTTCAATTAAATGTATTTGAATTAATTCAATTTTTGAATTAATTTCCTCAAAAATTTGACTTTGACTTAACCCCAGGGACCAAGGGCTTAAAATTTAGCAAAATAACTAATTTATCTTAGTCCCTGGATCTCTTAAAATTTATTTTCTTAAGAACCAATGAATTTTGCGTTCGGAGAATTTAAATTTACCTAAGACCTAGAATTAATTAAATTTCTGGCTTAGGATTTTAATTAATTTTGGCCAGAAAATTTAATTAATTAACCTATGAGGGGATAAATTATTTTTCCAACCCTCAGGACACTTTACATCATGATTTTCAACATTTTTTACATCACAAGGGGGAAAACCCATCTGAAAAGGACCCTCACAGACTACCCAGTTCTGCGACACAAATATAATCTAGCAGATCAAGCAATTTGTAATAAAATAACCTAACCAAATAGTTAGGATTATTCCCAAATCACTTTTACATAGACTCGACCTAGAACACTAGGACTCCCCTAAGATCCCAGTGACAAAATCCATTTCGGCTTTGGGTTAAGGCTGAATGAAGACTTTGCCGACCATCTGAGAATGGATCGGTGAGACAAAAAAGATCCCAGAATGTAGATCGTCACCAGAAAAGTATGTTTACCTAGATAATTACATACACAACATGGATCTACTGAGATTAATTACATTATACACATGCAGACTGGGTTTACATTATAAGATGATGATCAAGCTGATGATGATAGCTGGACGACACGAACACATCAATCAGGCACTATCCCTTTTGCGAAAAAATGGGGTGTACTGCTATGGGTCGTTGACATGTAATGGTCAACAGAACCATTCACCCATGATGCATACACAGAGGCATATTCAAAGAATGAGGACTTTAAGGAGGTGTATTAGCAGTTGCAGAGTCAGAGTCATGTGCACAATGGCGACAACACTATTGACTACCATCTCCAGGATGGGTTACTTTGTAGGTTGGATAAGCTATGCGTTCGTAAAGGTGAGCGAATGTAGTTGATTAGAGAGACTCACACCTCTAAGGTTGTATGACACTTTGGTGTAGGGAAGACCGTGGCTAACTTGCAGAAGTATGTGTATTGTCCCAAGATGCAAGAGCAGGTAGCTCGGTTCATAAGAGGATGCATGCTTTGTTGTACCAACAAGCTTAGCAATAGGAAAGAGGGTCTATATCATCCCTTACTTGTGCCTACTCGTCCTTGGGATGTGGGAGGTTTACCATCAACTAGGAAGGGACATGACCACTTGTTCGTGGGTAGTTGATAGGTTCAACATGATGTGTGTTTTGATGCCCTGTCAAAAAGACTAACAATGGACAAGAAGCAACAAAATTGTTCTTTGGACAGGTCTGAGTGCACTTCGGAATACCAAGGAGCATCATTTCAGACAGGGATACAAGATTTATCAGTGCATTATGGACTACATTGTGGGAGAAGATGGACACAAAGTTGAAGAGATCTACAACATTCCATCCACAGACAGATGTGAAGAAAGTAGTTAACAGGACTTTGGTGCAACTTTTGAGGGGATAGAATAAGAAGCATTCAAAGACCTGGGTTGAAAATTTGGTCTATATACAACATTCTTATGACAGAGCAGTCCACACTTCTACAAGAAAGTCCCCATTTGAAACTTGTTTTGGATATTTGCCACCTTCACCTTTGGATATTGCATATGGGCAACAAAGAGTGAGGGAAGATCTTATAGGAGATGCTTTGAGGGCTGAAAAATTTATAGAGAAGATCAGACAGATCCATCTACAGGTACAAGAAACATTGTAAAAGTCATAGGAGGAGCATAAGGCATAGGGAAGATCTTATAGGAGATGCTTTGAGGGATGAAAAATTTATAGAGAAGATTAGACAGATCCATCTACAGGTACAAGAAACACTGCAAAAGTCACAGGCGAGGCATAATCAACACAAAACAAAGAAGTCATTCAAGGTGGGAGACATAGTATGGTTATAGTTGAACGAGGAGAGACTTTAGGGGCCTAGTAAGAAAATCAAGGCTCTGAGGTATGGTCCCTTTGAGATACTAGAAAAGGTGGGTGATAATGCCTATCGACTAAGTTTACCACCATATATGCGCATTTACTCGGTTTGAATGTGGAGAATTTAAAAATCTATGAGACTTCCATGCTAGATCAGGGAGAGGAACAAGTCCTACCTTTCGTGGAGGATTTGGCACTAGATGCTCGGGCAGAGTTGACAAAAGATACAATTTTGCTAAAGAGGTATAGAACTACAAGACAAGGGCAGCATGACCTTCGGCAGATTGGGTTGAATGGACAACTTCTAGGCAAAGCTAAATGGTACACCATAGAGGTGGAGAAAAAAAACTCCTCACCTCATTTAGTAGAAGCTTTTGGGGACCAAAAGCTTGCCAAAATGGGGAGGTGTGATCCAGATTGGATCATTATATTGTTTGTCATCCATTTCGATGCATTTGGAGTGGAAAAAGTGGAGGAATCAACTCACGGGACTGTTTTTACCGGCGGGACCCATTTTGGTAAAACAAGGTTTGAAACTTTCTGGGAGCATTTTGAGGCATCAAATGACATCTTTTTGGGGTAAAATTTTGTTGCTTATGTGCGACACCACTTTATGCTATTCTACACATAGAGATCTTTCCAACGACACATGAAGCGCATCAATCGGAGTCCGTATGTAAAAGTTATGCCACTTAGAAGTTGACCTTCTTGTTTTCACACCTATAGTTCGGGAGGTTGTCACGTCAGCCCCCATTATTCATGGAAAGGGGGCTAGCCACATGATTGTGATGTAAAAGACTCTAGAAGAGTCTATATTGTAACTTTACTTAAGAGTTGATGTAGTCAAACTTAACCATTAGTAGGCTATCAGACTGTGTTATGATTGGGCCACTAGGAGGAAGAGGCATTCCATTCTTTCGAGACCATTTTGTTCCATAGATGAGCCAACATAACCAGGAGAGATATGAGGTAGAGCACACAAAGAGGATTTGTGCATTGTAGTAGTCCACAGGCCACATGCATTACTTCTTTGTAACTGCAACTATATTTCCAGACAGAGAAAGAGAGGGAAGCGACCTCACCTTCTAGCTGGATTTTCTTTTGAAAGGGTTTCCCAGAGAGCATATCTTGTGTCTTATGTGTGTGTGAGATTATTTGTTATTCTCCACTTTTCTACATAATTTCCATTCGCATGTATGCACTAATTACAGTTAAATCTACAAATCTAGAATTTTAATAAAACTGTAATAGTGTAAAATTTTAGTGTTTTAATATATTATTATCAAAGCTGTTGTGACGAACTGTCTAGTGGAATATCCATGACAGTTTACAGATCATTTATTCTCAAAAAATTCACTTTGACTTAACCACCAAGGTCCAAAGGGTCAATTTCTCTTAAAAAATCCATTTGTCCCTTGGTGGAGGTCCGAGGACCTTTAAAATTTAATTATTTTTTGACCCATGAATTTTTGATGATTTTCCACGTGGAGAGAATCTAATTTCTCTCAAATTTTTTATGACTCAAATTTAATTAATTTTCTAGCTAATTATTTTCGTTTTTTTTTTTTGCCAGAAAAATTAATTAGAAGACTTAAGAGGGGAATAAATGTTTTTCCATTCTCTAAGTACATCTATAATAAATAATTTATCCATGGTGTCTAAATATGAGGAACCATGCAGTAAATTATTTCTTGATACACTTTTACATAAACATATTACAATATCAACCCTTAGAAGGGGAAATACACATTCAAAATAGACCCTCAATATTTTACCCAATTTTGCGGCAAGTCACATGATCTAGTATGAGAAATACACAGACTCGATAAACACTAGGACTCACCTAAGACTTCGTCAATGAGTGCCACCCTAGTTTTGGGGTATATTTGGGAGAAAAACTCAGCCGATTATCTGTGTTTACAAACACACGTAATTCGAGGTTAAAAAACTCCCTAGGGTGAAACCCTTTAAGAAGAATCATCGGCATAACTAGGTGTTATTGCATGGTTTAATAGTCATACTAGAATCATTTACAATATAAAAGAAAAATTTGGGTTTACAATGACAAAAATGATGTTGAATGATGACATTGATCCTTGAAAAAATTTGTCCATTGCCTTGCACCTTGGTTCTTGGACCGTTGACACAAGTGTGTTCAACAAGACTAATTCACTTTTGTTTCACTGAATAGTTTCATTAGCTACTTGATTTAATTTGGATTTTTCATTGAAGTATTCTCACTAGTTTCTAGATCTAACTCGCATTTGCTTCATTGAATAATTTTCACTTGTTTCATTGATCATTGGCATAAGCTAATCTCACATTGATATCATAATTTGTGCTCAAATTATTAATTGCTAATTTGATCATTAAAGTGGAATGGTATTTCTTATTAATTGCTAATTTGATCATTAAAGTGGAATGGTATTTTTCTATTGATATTCATAAGACATTTCACATTTGAATTTCTCACTTTAATTGCCAATCTCATTTGAAGCATCTCACTTTAATTGCTAATCTCATTTGAAGTAATTGTGTTAATTTAGAATCTAAATTGCTTTTTTAGATTCTCTAAAATTGACGTCTAAGTATAAGCTTGGTTGATAGACATTTAGGAAGCTTCCTCAACTGTCATTCAATCTCCTTAGATTTGAGTTTGGAGTAAAGGTTAAAACGCATGACCTCGCATTTCTCTTGCTAATCAAGTCTCTTGTAGGAACGAAGGCATGTGGGTTATATTGAAGAACTATTGGGGTTTCGTTAATGAGGCCTTAGCCTCTTCACTTAGCCTTCTTGCAACCACCTCAACCTTACCAAGTTGAAGGAATTGAGGGGAAGTCAAACCTTAGATTAGGCATTTAACTAAAAATTACCAAGACCTCTCTTTATTTCACACACTCACATATAACCTTGCTCATTTTGCACACAATTGATTTTTGTACAATTTGGATTGTGAGCTTATCATTCACTTGCAAGCATTATACTTTATATTCTTGTACTTGTCTATTTCATTCTCTTGCTGATGTTAATTGTCACTTGAGGCTTTTTGACGTTATATCATAATTGAGCATCTTTCCTTTGAGTACAAGTTTTATCCTATTCCAAGGTCTATTTTCATCTTGCTGCTCATATTTCAAATTAGTATATAATTTATTGTGGTTTTGATTCACTAACACTTGTTTTGCAACTTCCCATTCTTGTATCTTGAAATTATATTTCATTTCAAGTATTGTGATTTTGCTTTGAACATACATTTCTTGCAAGCATAGTGTTGGCACTAGTCTCTTATAATTTGTCTTGCAAGATATTTTGTTAATTTAATTGAATCTATATTATAGATATTTATATGCTCATAAACATTTATACTTGCTAAATCAATTTCATTTCAAGTTATATTGAATGATGATAGCCTTACTATCCATCTCCTAGAACTTGTGATCTCTAACAAGTTATCCTCTAGAATATTCCTTAGGGACCACCCCTCTTAGCTTAGCTAGAAGAGAGCTTATTAAAGAGAGCTGGGAATAGGTGACAACCCCTTCTCTGAGCGTTGCCACAAAGCACGCACCTTGTGGGGTTGAGGACTTTTTCCCACATTCTTTTGTGCGCAATGTCGTGGACAACGGGTCACATGCCAAGGTACAAGGATAGCTAATAAAGGGGAAGCCACTTGGGTATATAATGTATAGGAGGGAGCAATCTTGGTACATGAGTCACCTCGACCTTGATTTTTCCACCCTTCTTCATTTGCCTTTTGCCTTTTATGATTTTTCTTTGGTTAACTACTTGGGGCTCAAGGAATAAGAGCATGATATGTAAGGTATAGCAGTGGATACCCCTTTTGAAGTGGGGCGGTTCATTGCCGACCAGAGGTTGGGACAATCATGGGTTCCTGAATGATAAAGGAAGCTCATCTAGGGCCTATAGGAACTAGGGTGATGGCCATGAGAATGGGCTAGAGCTCATGCATTGACTTTTGCCCACGTGCTAAATGTGTTTGTCCTGACCATCTTTTGCATTTTGTGGTACATTTTCTTGTTGAATGTGGCCAATTATGCTTTTACTTTCTTTTTAGTTGCATCAACCTCCGGGGCATCATTCCAGGCCCAACCCAAGGTGTGGGCAAGGGGAAGGGGAAGGCTAACCCTATGTGGACCCAGTGGAGGAATGTGGACCCAGGTGGGAGGAATGATGAATGGGGTTATAATGAGTGGAAAGGGACTGATATATGTGGATGAGGGAGAAAGACTACGCAACCAAAATCAAGGTTTCCAATGTAGTACCACCCTAAAACCCAAAGGTCAGCAAAGGAGATCCCATGGGACTAAGATCCAAGGGTAACATCCAAAAGAGATATAGGGCCCAGGGGACTGAAGCACAGACCTGGCCCACTCTTTCCGCCTAATCCCCCCATTAATCCATGCCCAAAAGTGTCCATGATAAACAAACTACAATACTCAATTACCAAATGACTAGGCATACCTTTAGGTTCGGGAGGCTCATCTTCAAATATACGATCATGACAGATGGGTGAGGGACCACATGGCTGGCTCATTTGGTGGAGAAATGGCACAACGAGCTAGTTGATGGCTACCGGTTGAGGACCATCTTGGAGAAAATTTTCTCCTAGGAATGTCCCCCACAAAATGGTGGGTAACAGGGCCAAAGTTTGAAAGAGATGATGTCTTCTTGAGCTAGAATTTGTGGAAGTTCTGGCTTGGTACGTCTCTTGTTGTTGGTCTCTTCCTGATGGATCTGCTGGAAAGAAGAAAGGCTTGACTTGGCATCTAGAGGTGGAGATCTTCTTTGTTTATGGGTCTTGGATATCTCATTTGATCTGATTCTATAAGAAGAGAATTTTTTGGGTTTTTCCCTTAGTGGGGTTTTGATTTGGCTTGGAGCATATATCTTGTGTTATTTGGTTGTTGTAATATTCATGTTCATGTTATGATAATTGCTTGATGAAATAATCCAAATAATAAAAATTAATAAAGTGCCAACTAATTTCATAAGTAGTTATCATTGAAAGGAAAATCTAAATAATCCTACAGGCCTCTTGATTTTCCAAAAAGTCTAACCGACACAGGCATAATATCCTTTGCCAAACCATTCTTCAAACCAAGGTCTAAGTGACATAGGGAGAATTCATTCTCCAACCAATGTCAAAGTGACACAAGAAGAATGTTAGTCCGCAGGATCATTGTTCAACCAAGGTCTATGTACTTGACACAGAGATAGCCTCCCTAATCAGGTCACAATACATGACACATGAAGAATTTCAGTCCATGAAGCTATCTAATTTGTCAAATCATTCTCCAACCAAGGTCATAATGACATAGGGGGAACTTCTCTAACCAAGGTCAAGATGACACAATGAGAATATCCAACCATTCGCCAATCAAGGTCATCAAGACACAGGGAGAATGCCCATCCATAATAAAGTCTCATCGGCTCTCCCTCTCAATGAGAGAGATAATCTCCACAAGCCCAAGCTTGTAAACTTCCTTCCAGAAAGAGGCATCGTAAAAATATTAGCTATCTGCTTATCAATGGAGATGTATTGGAGCTTCACAACTCCCTTCAACATCAAGTCTTGAATGAAGCATTGACCGATGATCATGGTCATCAACAACACCTGAAAAATAATCCAACAAGTAGCTTCAGAAGTCATACATCTTCTCAACTTGCCAATCCAGCTGCAATACACTTGTCCTTTGCCATATAGAGTGCAACAGATGACTGCTTCATGCTTTATTCGAGAAAATTATAACGGATCCCAAATTGAATCAACAAATCCTTTTTGTCTTCAACACTCTTTGCCCAAACTAAGTTTGTAGTTGTACGTCGCAACACATCCATGACTAACTCTATTGTGTTGGTAAGACGTGTTGACCCTTAATTGTTCAGTTCACAAGATCACAAATGCTTTTCTGATACCTTAACTGGATGCTCCCTCTTAGACTGCGACAACTGCTCCTCACAACAAGGACAAACGTCTTGTCACGATTCTCTCCCCCTTACAGGGAGAACCTTCCATTACTAGACCTTGTAGACATCATGTTCAAAGCATATTTCAAGCTTCTCCCTTTGAGTTCAGATCTTTTGGTACTATATCTCTCAACACAAGTCATGAATTTGGGAAAGTCTTTTCGCTTTGCTTCATTCTTTCACTCCTTTCAACCATTGCCTTGTCAACTTCTACTATGTACCTACAATCCTCACAGGAGGCCAAGAAGGAATAATTACAACAAGCAAAGAAGAAGAGACTAACTAATAGTGAAAATGACAATAATATAATAATCAAACAAGAGGGACATAAGATACTTATCTTTAAAAAAAATTATCAGCATCCTCTTGATCTAATTCTTCTTGCAAATGATTTCATTCCTTCCTTTCACGAGTTAGGGTTACATCTTTTAGCGGAAATATTGAACTAGGTCTAAAATCTAGGGTTTTATCCACAAACCCTAGATCTTTCTTATCAAGAGTTCCAAATTTCTAGGGACTATTAAATGGCTTTTAAGAAGGGTTCTAAATAACTTCTAATTCATTGTGAGGGACCCCTTAATCTCCCTCTTGCTTCTAGACTACTTGTAGCAATTCTAGTAATATAGGTCTTTAACATTAGATGCTAAAGCTTTTGAAGAATTATTCTTGGATTTCTTTTGATGAGGATGCTCATTATCATTAACATCATTACTCTTTCTCTTCTTATCTTTCAATGCTTCAGGACAATTATTTCTATAATGTTCAAATTTGCGACATTCAAAACATTGGACTTTCGACAAATCTCTCTTTCCTTGTGAATTGGATCTTCTACTGCATTTTTATTTTGAAAACCAAAATTCTTCTTACCATTAATCCTCTTAGATTTTGCAGCAAAGGCTTGAGATTCTACTTCATCATATCTTTGGATCTTCCCTTTTGCAGTTGGTCTAGGTTCCTCTTGAGTGCAATTAGTCCATAGTTCTTCAAAGCTTGGAGTATCCTTTCTAGCACAAATGCCAGCTGCAAATGAATCCCATAAATTTGGTAGGCCATTGAGAGTAGTAGTGATTGTTGAGAAATCAATGCTAGGAGAATTAGGGTTAGATTTCTCTTTCTTGATAATTACTTGTGAATTATGTTGGCTTCTTTTACTTATTTGTTATATTATCTTTCATCAAGCAATTATGGAATTATTTGTGTATGAAGATCACAAAAGACACAAGACACAAGATGTAGGCACTTTGCCAGGGCAAAAACCCTATCTAGGGGAAAACCCATTGAAAATATCTTCCTTCAATATGTTTCTTGAGACTCTTCAACCTAAACAAAGACCTCCACCCACCCCCAAGTCACCCTCCTCATGCAACAACCTCGACCCAGGACTTCGACTTGAAGCAACAACACTTCGACCCATCAAATGATAGCAGCAACCACTGTAAAAAATTCTGTTTTCCCACCCTGGTTTTCATTTTTTCCTTATTTCTCCCATGTAGTTAAATGCCCTTTCCCATAAACATACATTCAACAAGCTGGAAAAAATAAATTTGGCTGAAAACACAAATTCTGGAAAATTTACAGAATGCTGGAAATTGCAGAAATAAAAATCAGCAGTAATAAACAGCCATTAAAACACATTAAAACACTGATATTTTTTGGTCAACGTGACCCTGGAAAAACCCCCTACAACTCTTGGGGAAAACCAGTTTGAGAGCTCTTCTTTATTTCTGGAAAATGCCTTTTTTTTACACTGAGAAATTTTAGCAAAAATCAGCAAAAATCAGCAAACAAATTTCCAACTTATCTCGATTTCTGAGCCTCACAGCCCACTGGAAATTTCCAAACAGCAACACAATGTTGCACGGCAACTATACGGACAGTACGGACGACCGTACGGACGATACATATGGCTGTACGGACGGTACAGACAGGCTGTACGGACGGTACGGACAGGCTGTATGGACCTCGATTTTTGTGCAGAAAATCAGTTGCCTCGATTTCTGTGCAAAAACAAATCTGCCTTTTACTGTTTGCTTAGCAAAAATCTGCCTTTTATTGCTGGTTCTTTCAGCTGTATGCTTGTTCTTTCTGCTGTTCTGATTTGCTGAAGAGCTGCCTGGTATGTGTGCCAAACCGCTGCCTCTTTCTCCTTCCTGTCCAGAAATCTCCCTTACTCTCTTGCTCTCCTTCTCCCAATCTGCTCATGAAAGAATGAATGATCTTTTCCTCCTT
>APFE031414895.1:17552-30039 GCA_000404065.3 Pinus taeda | reverse complement strand
TGTTGGGTCCCTATAATACTAGTGATTACCCATTTACTATTGTAGTTGTACCCCTTATTAATATTGTTGTGCCCCTGTTCTCCACATATTGTTATTATTGTGCCCCATAGAACCCCTTTATTGTTATTTTTGTGGCTTTATATTATTATTATTAGGTCGGCTGGGTTATATTGTGACTCCTTAGACTCTTATATATACAAAGGAGGTTTTGTCATTTGAATCATCCAAGAATTATTCATTTGTGTAATGTAAAGGAGGTTGCCCCCTCGAAGAGGCTGAATTCTAAGGCGTTCAACTATCTTTTCTATCTTTTTGTGAGCTAGTTTCATAGCACATTTCCATGACTCTTATTATTACACAACCTTATCAAAAATAACCATTTGCTAAGCACACCCACACCTGCAATAATGAATAGAATGCTTTGGAGGGGATTGGTATGGAAAACAAAGAAGTTCCTAGAAAAAGAAAATGGATTAATTCCATTTCCATGAAGCTTACTGTTACACAACCTAAGCATAAAAAAACATCTGCTAAGCACACCTGAACTCACAATAATGGTATGACATAGGGAAAATCTCAGGAAGATTTTGACATGAAAAATTTGATGGCCCGAGATTAGGCTTTTGTGGAATTTTAACTAATGGTGACAGTGGATGGGAGCAGTGATGAATTGAGGCAGAGATGCAATGATTTCATTGCTCAATTTCGCAACCAAATACATTTTTAGAATAACTGAACAATTGGATAGGTGTATCTTGTTATCCTGATTGTAATTCGATTCTAGATTTGGACTTTCTCATCCACACTCAAAATCAACCATTGAAATTGTTAGGACCTCTAAATCTATATTCGAATGGATGGAATCTTGTATTAACAATAAAGGGCTACTTTTAGTTCTGAAATTTGAGTTGGGAATCTTGGAACCTTGTAATTATGCTTATATAAAAGAGTGAAACAATTGCAAAATTTTCCAATATTGCTAATTTTTTAGTCTATAGGTTACATCACAAATCAGGTCTAATTTATTGAGGTTAGATATTTAACTTATTGTTTATTTTTATTTAATTGGGTATTTCCCATGGTAAGCTCCAAAATAATACTATTTCTTTGAAACTAGATGCTCAATAAAACAAGATTCAATTATTTTTTCATGTTTGGTATGGGCATCGAGGAGGAAGATGATGAGGAGGCTGACAAGAGGAGGAGAAGGTTGTGGAATTCCTCCAACAACGATGATGAATAGCGCCAAACAATCCTACAAAAAAACAATTAAAAGTTTAAAAACAACATAAAAAACTGGAGTAGAAAACCAAAAAATAAAAAATAACCTTCACGCGAGCACATAAGCTATCAGAAAATTCTTCCAACAACGATAGTGCAGAAAAGTCGAGAACACTAATGGTAAACTAACAATGTAGAAAATATTTCTGCAACATCAGGGGCATGATATATATAAACATTAATTCGTACGAAATAATAATTCAATTGAATAATTATTTCGGCCGAATTATTATTTCGGTCGGATTGTTAATTCGACCAAAATAATAATTTGGCCAAAAAAAATTTCCACCTATGGCAAAAAAATTGTTTAATGGTCGACAACAATGTAAATGTCAATAATAGTTTTGGTTGAATTAATTTTACTAATTTAGCTGAAAAAAAAAAAAAAATGTTCACCCAAACAAAGTGCACTTATGAAGTTTTTGAGGGCCTTTCTCACAAAAGTGTAACCCAGCTTCACATGTTTACTCTAAAGAAATAGTGGTTAGAAAAATAAAAGAACAAAATAATTTTCAACTTTTGAGTTTTATTTCACTACTTCCCATAAAAGCCCACTTGGTATTTTCAATTGTTATTTATTGAAAGTTTTCAACATATCAAGAAATCTATAGTTAATTGAAAAACATTATTTTCACTCATACGATTAACTAATTTTCTTTCATCCATGGGGCTTCTAGTAATCAAACACGTATAGATCAGATCTGAACCTAGTAGAAGATAAGAAAAGGAATGTTAGGATTTGAAGAAGCAAAATGAAAAATTCCAATCGTCTTCCAAAAGTATTTAATTTTGGACAAATATGCAAACACATTGAACATAGAACTATTAGCATAATATATTAATTCATGATTGATAACATTAGTTGGCAAAACCTTTTATCAAAAATTAGCGGAAAATGTGTATGCAGCTAGCTAGAATGCATTATGACATTTAGCCATGTACCGTGATCTTCAAAATCACATATCAAATTATTCATGAATCAAATATGATTCAACCTTTCCTGTAGTACGGTATTGAAATAAAAGGAATCAACATCAATCTAGTGGTGGGGGCCAGTTCAACCACCAAATCAATTTGTGGTAGAGGTAACTTAGTATTTCTTCATATGATTTTTATTTCCAATTGTTTATAAATATTGTTGACAGTTTCTAAGGTAATTGTCATAATCACACATAATTCATACTTATTTTGTATCGTAAATTTCTATTGCTAATGACATGTATTTAACTGATATTAAAACCATAGAAAAACACAGAGTAAGTGGACAAGATGGTTTTGTAATATCAAGATTTATTTCCATTACTTCCTGTGAACATTAGCTTCGATATATTCAATTCATATTTATTGAGAGTGTTGTGTGTAGCATTTTCCACACGAGAAATACTAACAAACGGTAATTTGGACAAGAATAGAGAATTGTAAAGTTAAGAGAGATTGAGAGCACCAAATAAGTAGAATACAAATGGAACAAGCTATTTGCACTCATGAAATTAGCTAATTTTATTTTATAGATAAGAAATTCCACTACTCATTTCCTTATAAACAATATTTGAATATGTCAACAAAAAATAAAAGAAACAATGTCATTTGCAAGAGAGAACAAGTGCTTTAAATTGTATAAAAAAATTACTTTCTTAGGCTCACAACTAGGTGGAGTCAACATTATTTAGTAATTCATTTTCTCAATTGTTCAAGTTATTTCCCATCTTTTTTTCCAAGGTATTTATTTCTTTACACAGTCATCTAGGGATTTCTATTGGCTCTTTTTACACCTTATGAACACAGGAACTATAACAAATGATCCAAAATCCATTTTCTATTTGATTTATTAGTGATTTAAAACCAATTACATAATCGACTAAGCTAATATGATTTTCAATTATGTTACTTTATAGTCAGTCAATTTGTATAGAAATAATAGATTCACTATGATTCCATGCCTTTAATGACTTACCCTAATAACCTAAATTGCATCTGAACAAAGAACCAATGCAATTTGTGCGTCTCATAATGTGTGAGCAAATAGTTTGTTTAAATATTTATATAATTCAATAAATTTTTACATAATAGATCATTTACAATACTAATAAAAAATGAAAAATCAAATACTGTTAATGGACACTAAAAAAAATTCTCAAGAAACAAACATTAATAAGGAAGTGAAACATAGGCAAAGAGGCCTAAATACTATACAATAATCTCCATCTTCCACACCTGGTATTGGTGCAACCTCGTCCCCTAGTTTGGGAAAGAGAAAATATTCTGCCACTAGAAAACTAGTTCATGGTGAGCTATGAAGCCAAGGAAATGATGAAGAGTCTCTTTAAAGATTCCTTCCAAACAAATCGCATATGGTTCAAATAGCCAAATCCAAAAGTTCTGCAAATAGAGAAGGCTTTCAACAAGATATAGATGTGGAAAATGAAATTAGTGTATGACATGATTGAGTTACTTCCTATTTAGCAGAGAATGATAATATAATGGTAAAATCACATAATAGGTCATTATTTTCAATGAACATTTGCCACATTGAAAAATGAAAAATATGACAAGGACACCAAAAATTTAAAAATTAAAAAGGTAAAATTTCATAATTAAAAAAGTTATTGATGAAGAGCAAAGGGATATTGATTTATCTGAGGTTGGAGCAAAGAAGCTCATGGTATTCCATCAATCTACTAGTCATGCACTTGCACAATCTACCGATGAATAGACTGGAAAAAATATGAGACTAAAAAAAAAATCAAAAGCACTGGAAGACACTCTAAATAGGGGTCCTTTGTTAATGACTCCACTGGAAATATAGACACCATTAATGTCAATTTATGTTACTAAAACATTGCAAGGATCTAATAAAGTTATCAATATGCTTAATGCAGTCAAATCACATATCATTGATAGCATATGCCAAAAATTACAAACTATTTATCATGCATGGCAAGACGTTTTTGATTTAACACATTTGCAACAACCTCGAGGCATCTATGAATTTGGTTTATAGTAATATTAATCTACATAGGAAATTTGTTGACAATGATTTAGTTACTCTAGGTAAGAGGCTTGAATTACTCTCTCATAGAGAGAAAAAAAACAAAGGACTTACAATTGCTAATCAAATAAAGCAACTAGAAGTTGGATGGTCAGAGAGAATCAATACACTTGCATAAATAATGTCTAAATGTGAAAAGCTAACTAGGAGAAAAGGTGATTCTTATTTGATGGCAGTATGAATTGTAGAGTGCCTAGACAGTCCATGCATCTTACACAATTCTGAATTAATTTCTAGAAATACGCTAAAAGTTGATTTGGACTAGCTAAAATAGTTAATGCTAGTAGAGTTTGATGACATGAAAGATTTTACTGTAGAAGAAATTACCAAATGGATAATTACTCTTGTTAGAGTCAATAACGAGAAATATGTCTTAGCTGCTTAATTGTAAGAAGAAGCTATAAAAATTGAAAAGGAGATATTTAATAAAAATGTCAAAATGGAAATAGTTGCTCATGAAAAAGATTTCATTAAAATTAAGTGACTTTTTTTTTTAAGAAAACATGAACCCAAAAGACATCTAACATAAATATAGTCATGGTGGATGCTTTTGCATAATGTAAGTGTTCTCAAAACCTTCAACATTTTATTTTTTGTTAACTAATATTAAATAATTTAGCTTTGTTGATTATGTTATGATGACTTTAGCTAATTACTGTATACAAATTATTGTTTTCTGTTGTAGATGTCATTTTTGTATTACAGTTCACAGGATCCCAATCCCACTTCCCATTGAAACAAACACATTTACGTTTACGACTTTGTATCAGAATTTTCAATTCTTGGTGCTACAATTCTGACTCTGTTCAATGATTTTGTTTTTCATGACTATGTTTTGAATATGATCACGTATATACCTGAAATATGGCTTTGGTCATTGGCATTTGAATTTGGATACAATTGTTACTGAATCTAAGTCTATATCAATTTTATGAAAATGTTTTCTATAAGCTTTTGAACATATTCTTTGATATTTTTTTATTATAGTAAATGTTATGTTATTGGTTAAAACAAAAATGAACATTTGACTATAGTTTTGGATCTTAGGCATACATATCTGAATAATAAAATGTTAGCACCATGCCTTTACAACTGAATACATTTCATTCTATGGAATACGAAAGTTCAGAGAAGCCTTTTATTGTATTTCCTTCACACTTATGAATTCCACACAATTAAATCTTGATTTAAATATGCATATGCATATTAATTAATTAATTATGTTTCTCACACACCCTTTCTATATATAACGATATAACTCTTGGTATTATAGTTGTGATTCTATTCAACAAGTTGTTTTTAATACCTACATTTTGAATATAATCTCGTATATATCTGAATTATCGTTATGTTGATTACCATTTGAATTTGGATACATTTATCACTACTGAATCAAAATTTGTATCGATTTTATGATAATTTATTCTATAGGTTTTTGAACATATGCTTTGACACTTTATTTTATATCTAAGTTTGTTTTATTGATTAAAATGAAAATGAACATTTGACAACAATTTTGGATCTTAGGCATAGATATCTGAGGAATACAATTGCTAATAACCAGTCTTTATAATTGAATAAATTTCATTATGCAAAATACAAAAGTACAGATGAAGGTATGTTTCTTCCACACTCCCGCATTTCCCACAATCAAAACTCACTACCCTGTACATGAAACTAATTCGAAATATGGTAAAAAGTGAGAATGGAGGAAAAATAGTACAATGTGGTACTAAACCAAGTAACGAAGAGTAACAATCACATCAATTATTGTTGAGAATCTTTCTAATCCTGATTGTCCAAGTGTATTTATTTTTTACAATTGTTTCAATTAAAAAACTATTTCAATTGAGACAATGATAGACAATGATAACTTTTCTAACATGTGTTTTCTATGTACTCTTTGAAGTTGCATTATATTTAGTTATCCTTCTCTGCACACACTTGACTCTGCACATACGAGTTCACCCATAGTTCCTTTACTCTACACCACTAGTGCATCTTTTTATAGTTAGTGCCTAATTTTGAACTCGCGTACAATATAATGCCCCTTCTTTGAATTTACTACATTGAGTTCCTTTTCATATATGAAACGAAATAGGTCATTTTACTAAAGATCCATATAATCTTTAAACACTTATCACAATGTATCAATGTTTCTTGTTCCACACCATAATATAAGCACATTTATATAAGTCATAATATGATATACATTATGATATAAGTCATATGATCTAAATTTCTCTTACAATGTTAAATTATCCTTATGCAAAATGAGGAGAAATAAATCTTCAGTCAGTAAGTTAATTGTAATCTCGTCAGCTCTATCATCATTGGGCTCTTTACGTACTTCTCACAATGTATTAATGTTACTTGTTTTGAACCTCTGCACAATAATATAGGAAAATAAATATTGGTCATAATAATCTCTGAGAACTTCCTCTTGCTAAGTAAATTTATCCTATAGTATTAAATTAGCCTTATGCAGAATGCAGAGGAAAAAATCATGACTCAATATAGTCCCTGCTTCTGCACTTCAAATACACCCTTTCTCCCACAAATTCTTTATTTTCACAACAAAATAATAACAGTTAGCTCTTGCTCCCTGCCTTATGTGGAGTGTGGAAGATAAAAACTCCCACACTTATTGAATACCCTTTCTCCCGCACTTGAATTTGAAACTTGCATAAATGAATAAATGAATGAATCTATGTGAAAATGGCATTCATTATGCAAAACATGGAAAAGCATTCATTATGTAGAAATAATTTAATAAATATTTCATTGTATGTAAAATAACTTCATTTTGGAACAAATAAGTCATATTAATAATCATAATATTTTAAAACATATAAAAATTTAATAAAACCATAGATTATTAATATCCATTAATATCAATATGGTCTATTAAACCTTAAAAAATAAAAAATAAAAAAATTATAAAGTATATATATATTATATAATAATATATATATATATATATATATATATATATATATATATATATATAATATATGTCAAAAAATATGTCAAACACATATACATACGTATAATACGCGTAGTCTAACTAATAGACAAAATGGTCTTTTGGGGAATACAATTTCTAGCGAGATTGTGATTTTTTGTTATTTAAAATATACTTTTGAATGAATAAATGGATAGTTTGGCATTCAAAATTATATTAAATAACAATTAACCACAATCTCTCTAGGCCCACGCGGCTTTGGATTGACGGTGAATGGGTGCGTTGTTAAGGCACTCCTTGCGATAGGTCACCGGTTCAAACCCTCCGTGGGTACTTAGGTTAGTCTAATATATTTAAAAAAACCACAATCTCTCTAGAAATTATATTGTTAGAGCCAAAAGGTCATTTCCTCATTAAACTACACCTATATAATAAGTAATTAGATGTAATTACCGTAAATTTAATAAAAATAAAAGTAAAATATTTATATATATGGAAATGTGAAATCAATATAAATATAAATAATATTATTAAGAATGAGTATAGATTTACCTTAGCTATAAATCTACCAATGGCTCAAAGAAATCAAATCTCTTGAGGTGCAAACATTTCCTCAAGTTTTGCACTCAAAATGATATTTGCATCTTGAGAGATTTGATCCCTCTCACCCCTTGCTAAATGAAATGTTAAGATGGATTTATGATGGTAGTTAAAATAATTTACCACAATGTCTCATCTTATAGGCTAACTATACTATACAAAACTCCATCTGCAAATAAATAAATGGACATAAGCCAACTTTACATAGAGATATCCACATGGGATTGTGGGCTAGAAGATTTTCCAATTCTGTAATTTTAATTAAGATCTTTAATAGGACTAGTGGAATGGGTAACTTTGTACACATGGCTGCCACTATTCCACCAATTAGAACTATTTCATAAATTCCCCAAGGGACAACTTACAACACGTCTTTGGAGAAGTGAACCCATGCTACATGTGTCATACCACTGGAGCTAAGTTCCTTCTACTAATGAAATGATAACTTTAAATGACAATGAGGAACCTAGTTTTCTCTCATAAATTCTCACACCTTTTTTAGGTCAATTATTGACTTACTTAGAAAAAATATTGAACTACTAACTCATTAACACTACTCCAATATCATGAACCTCTCTTCGGTTGTTGTTTAAATCAAAAGTCCAAAATTACAACAACCACTAATATACTAACTCCCTCACCATTATCCTATTAACCAACACAACCTCTAACAACCTCTAACAACGTATACACCAACTAACAAACATGTCCTAATCACTAACATAATAAATCCCTAACTATTATCATTAAATATACTCAAAATATGATAAACTATGTTGGAATACATTTATGGATTAACTCTAATATTCCACTAAGTTATAAATCTTTAAAGTATCATCCAATTAACCATTTAAGAAGAACATTTCAAGGAACTTCCCTACATTGCAAATCATTGAATATATTAAACATATCATACAAAGGTGAACTCATTAAAAAAATCCTTACCTAATGAAATTCGTGTTACATATTTTAAACAAAGAATAAAAAGAGTATCTATATATATATATTAAGTTTTTCCTTTGTAAGACATGTTTTTGGATTACTTTGTATTTACAAAGGCTTGCCCACTATATATTTTGCTAATTTCGCTACCACCCATGGACAACAAATACAATATTATTAAAATGATAAATATTTTTATTTATGAAAGTTAATAGGCTTAGTAATCTTACTCATAGAAAATATATATATTATAATGTATAATATTATGAAATTAATACTTTTACAAATTACTTTAATAGATATAATAGATATAGAAGTCTCATTTTTATGTATAGTTACATGATAAGATTGTTTCTTAACTTTTTGGTCATATAACTTTATCAATTTTGTAACCTTTCATCTCTATCTGAAATTATTTTTCAACAACAATATAACAACTTTCTTCTAATGAAATAGATCCTATACAGTCCATTAAAACTTTCTGATAGATGTCTGTCCTATTGGAATTGGTCACTTTAATCATTTTACTAAATAAAAAATGATTGAATGGTTTAAATTTAATGATGCGAGCATATTCGTTTCGTCGCCGCAATATCAATGGATTGAATTCACACCACTAATTTCCCTACATATCTAAATCACATGATTAAACCTTGTTTAAATTATTTTTTTACAAAGCTTCATTAGAAATTTACCATGTCATTTGTTAATTGACATCTATCAGGATTAACCATAATGGGAAGTCTACAAAATGTAACACACACCTTACACATACACTTGTCATAGTAGTGGAAAGATGTATTTCCAAATGATATGATCATCCATTTCAAACCATTCATAAGGTGTGTACAATTCCAAATAACAGTTGTCAATAGTTTCATTAACTTGGCCATCAATTTCACCCTTTCATGCTCTTCATAATAACTCCAAAAAACAGGTGTCTGTAGTTTCATTAAATTATCCATCAATTTCACCCTTTCATGCTCTTAATAATAACTCAACCACTCCATCTAGGATTGTAACATGGAGGAATAAGAGAAACTTGAGTGTTTCAAATTGTGATTCAATATTCATTGTGCTTCCTGGATGCATGCATTTATTAGTGCTTGGGTTGTTGGAATTGTTGAAGGATTACTGGAAGGATTGCTGGAAGGATTAGTGTAACGATTTGAAGGGGCTTCTCTCACCTTCTATCTACTAAGAAAGGTGCGCAATCTTTGATTACCTTCCTTTTCTCTATCTAGTGTTTTTTTCAAGGGTTTCCTTCAAAATGCATTGGAGGAACCCTTTTGGTTGAAATGGTAATGGTAGCAGCAAGAAGTAGAAATCATTTATCATGAGCTTTCTTGAATATATGTTATATATATTGATTTTCTTTGTTGGTATATCCATTAGAATATTTCAATTTGAAAAAATTACTTGTTAATATTTCTTATCGTTTCCCAATTACAATGGCCTAGCACCAAGCTGAATCATTCTTGTCCTAGACTTACCCTCCACCCTAGGGTGTTTAGTTAGGCATCATTTTCCCGGTTTTTTCCCTTGAATGAAAAATAAGTCGTAGGAATGCGAGACAACAATGGCCTACCCAATACAGCGACTTGTGGAAAATATCAGAAAAAGAATTAAAGAGGACCTTACATCCAGTGAATGGAAAAGGGGTCAAAAGGTTTAGGGTCAAGGTTACGAGCGAAATTACATGTGTTCAAACATGGCAGGCAACCATAAATCCTGGCAACCTAGAGAGAAATAAGTTACACAATTATGATACATTGGGGAATGTTATTAAAAAAAGGACGACTAAAAAGTAAGTTATGTATACACCTTCCTGTGCAGACTTGGCAACAAAACATTGGGATTTTCCTATCCTTCCACTCTATAGCTCACGAGGTAAGATATGTGGAGCAAACAAAACTCCACACTATGGTGTTAATGTTAACCTAAAAGGTAGTTGCGCAAAAATTTATTCAAGAAAAATTCAACCAGAAAATGTCGAAATAATTAATTACCCGGCAATTAAATGGGCGAGTTTGGTTCATTCTTGTGGGATGAAGGAACCAGAACCATGAATAAACCTGTGAGCAACAAGTTTAGTTGCAGATCTCACTCAGCAGAAAACGAGAGTAAAATGCCTGATCGGAAGGTAGGTGATCATTCCCATAGCTGCAGACCCTCGTTCCTAACAAATATCTAAACCCTAGCCATAATATATTATATTACATCAACATGGAAAAAAGAAATAATAACAAAAGGAATGAATATGCATACATCGACACTCCTATTGGAACATACTTAGCGAGCTATACAAATGAGTAAAGACCTTATCTATATTAACTTATGAGATTGGTCAAAGTTTTAATAAATACAATGTTTTCAAATAATCTCTCATATTGTTACCCTCGCATGTATTAACAGGTATAACCATGATACTGTGAGGTAATTTAATCTATATTTTTAATTTACCTCTTGCCAATGTAAAAAAATTATGGATACATAATTTTCTTAGAGAGATATGTCACAAAACCATAGCCAAAATTGTATCCTCATTATATTAAGATAAATCAATATAATTGCATCAAAACAAACTTATGTTATGATATACAGAAGAATAGATTAATATTAAGTTATGATATTACGGCCGTACATTACAAAGATTTATGATATTAACAATCTATTGTTTTATTAATGAAATAACTATAATGATTTTAGATTAATTTTAAATATAAAAAAATAATAGATATTAATATGTTGTTTTAGAAATTTAATAATATAATTTTAATTTGATACTTTTTTGATTCATTATGATTGAGTCAATAAAAATTGTCCAAATTCCAACCAAAAACTTCCAAAAACATCTAGTTTAGAACAACCATTAAAAAATTTATAAATACATAAAATAAATAATAATTCGGTTTAAAGATTAAGACAAACCTATATCACAGTATTTTTTTAACAAATGAAAACATATAGGCTAATTTTTTTAGAAAACAAGAAACACAATTTTCTTAATGGTTAAGAACATTTAAATATAATTATTATGATTACTGTAAATTTAAAAATTACATTAGTAAATAATAAACATATCTTAAATAATTATAAGAATTCAAATAATAAATATCTATATATATAATATATATATAAATAATATATATATACGAAATATATTATATAATAATATAATATATTGAAAACTCCTCACAAAACTAAAACCACACTACATTTTTATTATTAAATTTCTAGATATTTATTACATTTAACCTCCATATACCATATAATCATAATCACGTGTATAAGACAATCCAAGTTGCATGCTAATTGATAATGTCAAATCTTATGTGTGTGTGGTTGCTTCACCAAGAAAATTTTGTCGGATTCAATAAAAGCTTGTGAGATATAATTATGGATATTTACATGTGTTTTAGTGAATAAAAATTTCATTGACTAATAAACAAATATGGGTTTTAAATGTAATTGGTTGTTATTAATATTATAGGAATTTGGATAATGTGTATGTGTAATATGGGTTTTAAATTAATTAGTTGTTATTAATATTATAGGAATTTGGATAATGTGTATATGTTTAGCTGGAATGTATTAATTTAAATAATTAAATGTATTTAATATGTTATTGAGAATTGTTTAAACATTTT
>APFE031414888.1:24382-36548 GCA_000404065.3 Pinus taeda | reverse complement strand
TTTCCTTTCCATGTACTTGCTTAATATATTTCGGCCATCATGTACCCCTTCTGACCTCATATATTAGGGGGCATCTATTATAGCTCCAAATCTCACTATTATGGTTTGTGATGCTGCTCATGGCCTAGGGCAACCCCTCCTTCCAGACCTGGTCCAAAATCTAAAAAACAATGTTTTATTCCCTGTACGCAACATTGCCCTGAGTTAAACGCGTGTATACGCAGGTTCATATATACCCAACCCAAGTATATGTATTAAAACACTTAAAAAAATATAAAACTCCTTATTTTCGGGCGGAGATCGTGGGTTTTACCTGTTGATCACCTGTTAGTGCCCGTGGCCTCAACTGTTCCCAACCAATTCCTAAATAAAAAACTACTTTGGAATTGGTATAAAAAGACATCAAAGGGAAGGCCTAAGGGAGGAGAGAATATAGAGAAAGGTTATTATACTGAGATTTTCCCCCTGATCAGGTCTGAAGACTCTTGTGCCTTCTGCACTTCCCCCATTTGTACAGGAAACCCTTGTTTCCTTGTGGTTTGATGTTCATCCCTTAGTTATGGCATCATGGAGTGAGTCTTGGAAGGAGATATGCTAGAGGCTTGAGGCGGGACGGATCCAGAAGGATGTTGTGCTTGGAGCCTGCAAAGGTTGCTCAGGTGATATTACTCTTTTTGTACTTTCTATTTGTCTATAATAAAGAAACACGTCTTGGTTCCCGATATGCTTCTTTTCTATGTTTATGATGTTCATGTTTGAATTTCATGTATGAATGGATGTTTAAAAGTTTATAACTAACTTCCTTCTTGTATAACATAAAGATGATTTTGTATAAATCTTTGTCCATATACTGTTGCATTCTTTGGAATTGTTGGTTTTGCAGGGCAAAGGAGCGAAAGGGACGTGAAGAAGGGGTTGGACCCTTGAGGAACTACCCGAACGTAGGACCTGAGGTATGTACTTCTTACTTCAGAATTAGCTTTTGCTAGCATAATGGCTATGTGTGTGCATGTTTCTTTGTTTAGACAACTTTCAGTCTGCTAGGGTTCCACCCAAAAGCCCTAGGGGATAAAATCCCTCAACATAGACAAGCCATGCCAACCCGAGTTGTACAATGGAAACACACATACTTTCTTAATAAAAACAAATTAAGTGCATCATCTTATACATCCATCACATTATCTATCCTCATATAACCATAATAAACCAATGTCAAATAAATGCATAGAAAGGCATGAAATATTGGTCGAAGCTGAATAATTGCAAAAAAAATTGGTCCACCAAGAGCATGTAAAATTCCCCCCCCTAAACATGTGACATCTCCTCACTCAATAAATTGGGAAACTATTCATTTACAAACCATTTTGTAATAAACTTGATAGTCATAGTTCTTAGTATTTTCATCATTAGTATTATATAATTATTTCCAACTGATGACCAACATCAAAACGACAATCATCAACAAACCAAACTGACATAAGTTTGGGCAATGTAACATTTTGCTAACTAACCCTAGTAACACATATCATTCAACAATATAATCCAAATTAATTTTGCAACATATATTAAGAAAATCAAAGAAATAAGCAAGAGCACACCAACTCACACTAGATCAAATCCTTCAACATGCATGTGCGATCATAATCTTTGTTGTCATATCCTCAAAGACATCATTAGGGATTCAACAAAAGAAATGATCCAATGCTATTAGAAATCCTATATTCTAATCTAATAGCTATCAATATAAACATATATAAAATAGAAATTAAAAAAATGACACTTTTAAACCTCATGTAGCTCCCCCTCAACTCCGGCACCTCCTTCCTAACATGCGAATGCGTCAACACATACTACTTCTTCCATGACTAGATTTTCAAATATTGTTCACACAATTTCAATATGCTCCCATATGCTTCCCTTGAGGCCATGCAACCCTTGGTTTCTCCTTTCAGCATCTTGCTTCTCCTTCTTCCTTCAAACTTTGGTGCGATCATATTTGACATGTATATCTATTTCTTCCTTACTCTTTGGTCGACTTTGAATGATATTTACATTTTGACAACATGGCCTCAATAACCTCGATAGATTTCAGTATTTAGCCATTTGGGCAAGTTTATCACACAAAAAGCACCTTATGTGTCCACATAATGGTAGAAAAGATGCATATCTTTTATTCTTAATCTACCCCACATTTCAATTGCTCTCCGAATAAAACCTGTCATAAAAAACCTTATGGAAAAAATCATTGCATGATAAATAATAGACATAAAAGGAATTCTAATACAGTTGTTTGCTAGACAAGGATTTTTATCTAAAGGCATATTACACTGCATGTTTTGGTAGGACACTCTAATATTTTTTCTTCTCCAATTTACTGCTACATGTCTAAGATTTTGACAAGTGAAGCATTTGGCATATCTCAAGGGTGAGATGTTATTATTGAAGAAGAGGATTTTCTTGGCACGTTATTTGTCTCCTTCTTTCATTTATGTTTTTTTTGTTGGTTTTATTTCTTATTTATCTTGTTATTGTTATTTTATGATTTTGTTGTGGCTACTACTAAACTAGTTTCTCCTCTATCCAAGCTGAGATTTGATTTGATTGAAGTAGAATTTTTGCTACTCCTTTGAAATTTAAGGTGAGATATTTTCTTCTCTAGATCCCTTTTCAATGTCAACACTTCAAACTCCAATATTTCACAATGATCTTCCTTTTCTTTATATTACATCCTCAATCCATCTATTCTTACCTTCCTTCTTCGAGTGACATTTTTAATCTAATGATGTATTCTTTAAATGAACATTCCTTCTTAGCAAATATTTGCAGTAATTTTTGTTGCTGTTTGTTCTCAATTGTGAGCCTCATTAGTGGAAATTTTAATTTATAAAGATAACATTGACTTTCTATGTCATAATGTGTAAGCCAATCAAATATGTTAAAATTTAAAAGAGATAGCGGTGTGACTAGGCATCGACAAATTTTTTTATAATATAATTTACCTACCATAAGCGTGAACGATGCCCAAGTGACCCAAAATTGTATTAAACATTAAAAATAAAATTAATATCTTAATCTATAAAACTTAGAATATTGAGAATATTTTTAATGAAAGGTAAATCATGGGGTGTTAAATAAATTAATCTAAATATAATGCTTGAATCTAAATTTAATTTAAATATACTTTTTTAATTTATAATTTATTTAAATCTTGTGTTAATCACACACACACACACATGATTCTTTTTTTATAAAAGTTTAAATTTCATTTAATTTAAATTTGCGCAATTTAAATTTAAAATTTAAATTCATTTTTTGTTTAAAATTTGTTAAATCTTGTGCTAATAAATTAATTTAAATATAAAATATAAAAAATTATTTTGATAACATGCCATTTATTTAGGTAATTTTGATCAAACTAAAATAATAAAAATCACATATTAAAAAATTGTCTAAATGACATTAAATTATTGATTTCTTAATTTTTTCTTAGGAGGTTATTTTTGAATTGAAATCTCCTCTAATGTCTAATATTACCTTCGAGTGGTGCAATCCTTCTTTCTTCTTCACATTTAGAGTATTTTGATCCTAATTCCTCCATCTCATTACGAGAAGCCTTTGCACTTGGAGAATCAATTTCAGATGATTGGTTATCATCCTTTAGCCCCATATCCTCAAGAGCATCACCATCAATACTTGTATTAGGAAATGTGCATATATATGTGTGTGTATGTGTGTGTAATGGTCATAACATCTAAAACTAAAGAAAAATGCAATACCTAATCTACCTTCATTATTGTAATTAACATCTTTGATCAACACAAATAGGTGTTATTTATGATCTACAATATTTCTAGCCTTCTTGAAACCTTTCCTTTTCTAAGACATATTCATATTCTTTTTTGTCATAGGACCATGATCTACCCTTACACAACCAACATGCAACTAAAGGGAATCTACTTTGATACCATTTTTTGGAATTAGACCACCATTGAGAATGGAGTGTGAATCCATAGTGATAGAATTTATTCCATTTTTAATATACAAAATATCATCAATATATCAAATATTGTGACATCATGAAGGAATCAACACATATGAATCATGACAAACATTAAAACCATGATGCAAAAGGGACATAAATATTTTTGGTGGAAATCCTCAATGAGAGAAAACCCACCTTGTTGTTGATGCACTGCTTTTATTTGTTCTCACTAATATTCATTTTCTTTTACATAGATTTAGCAGACCATTAACTAGGAGCCATAACCTCATCTACAGTTTGCTAGCCATTACCAACTAGGAAATCCCACCTCCCTATCAAAATATTATTGGTTGCGACTAGCAAGGATCCATTACTTATACCTTGGGAAGCCACCACTTATCGGATTCCCTAACATCTTTAAATCTTGTAGACCTTGTTTCAAAATGTTTCAGAATGGGCCCATGATATTTCGAGCTAAATCAACTGAATACATCAACCACTTACTCCAATTAAATTTCCTTTGTAAACTCAAGAAACATCATACTCTCTATCAACCTCACTCAGTAACAACTCAAACACACTATGTTCTCAATCAACCACATATAGGTTTTAATTCACCATTAAAAATATTTGACACCAATACACCTTTATGATATGCATACATGTGACATTAATGTGCCTATGCAACCTAGACGTGACACTAAATGACAATATATACATCCTCAATATCAACACTCACTAACATATACATGTTAGTAGTAATGCATATCTCTCATTGACAAAATCTTTCAACCATACAACATGATATCAACATATAGACCCTTAGTGACAAATAATAGAAATACAATTAATGGCCATAAATCACAAACATGTTAGCATACCTAATGTAACCATTGCTCTCCCATGACCTATGCTTCAAACTTTATAACTACACAAACAACGTTTCCATTGATCCAGCATTCTACTATACATATATGCATCAAATACACTTCAAATTTACCAACGCAATATATCCCATCCACATTGATATTTCATTTCTGCGTACATGTACTTCAACACATTTTTTAGGACAAACATCTCACACACAACTCTATCACCATCTACATGTAAATGCACCATCTGCAACAATATGATATTTTCATATTAATTCAACCTAAGATCTCACCATGTACAAAGGTTCCTCCTCTTACATGCTCTAGTTGATACACATAAATTACAATCAAATATTTGCAAACATATACTCATTCTAAACCTCAATAGTGGCACAATACATGTTGGCATGCTCTCTTTCTAACGACGATCTCTACAAAAATAAACCATTGGCATCCTTTATATGATATATGCACCACGACCTTAACATCATTCCATCAATCAACACTCTATCACTCTAATCATCATTTGTGTAGGTTCACATGTACAAAGGATTTCAAATACCCTTTATAGCATCAACAAATAGATTGTAAAAAAACTTGTGATTAATACACATACAATGACTTTAAACTCTAGGCCTAACTACTCAAGAGATTAACCAAATCAAGGCACACACTCTCACCATCAATACCTTCTAATCATCAATGCATTACAATTATTGACTGGGACCAATTTAGTTACTCCAATGATTGTTACATGACCAAATTAACATGAATAATGTGGTCCACTACACTATGATGACTAGATCAACCACTCTAGCTTTTGTTGTGTTCATGCTCATTTAGTGACTACATCAAACTCCACTAACCAATCAATTTACACTTTGATATGTTCATTAAATTGCACCAAATCAGATGATAACATAGAGGACCATGTTAATATAATAAATTCACACAACTAGATTAGCTCATTAACAATAAACCAAATCAATCATGTATTCACATTCATTGCATGGTTACTAGAAAGTTGAAGACCAATTCAAAACAATACTCTATTTCTTTACCTTGGTGGATTTCCTTGGTTTAGGATTGAAGTATTCATTAAAAAACTACAAAAAACAATGACAGGACTTGAATTCCACTATGTAGAAATCTGTGTAGTCACCAAATGAGTAGAGCAGGAAACTTCCTTAGTATCATTGTGTGGAGAATAGATGACCGTACCAAAACTATACCAATTTATTCCACACCTTGCTAGACTCCTCCAAGACCTTTGCAACATCTACAAAACTCGAAGCACATTTTACAAACACTAGGAACTTCATTAAGAAATATCACAATAAGGTTGACATCAATGCCAACATACAAAGCAGCTATAATTCCAACACTTGCACTATCACTAATGTTGTGGATGACAATGGTTCTTATCTTAATATCTTCTAATTCTTTGGGCTACACCCAATGTGCATCACCATCAGCCATACTTTCCACCATTGTTGGACATATCAAAAATCACATAGCATCTGACAGCAATAGACCTCAACCTAGATTCCATTGAACAAATAACAACTCATCAAATCATGAAAATATATATTGAGTGAACTTTCAAATATGGGGCTGAGTTGTATCAAGTTGTCAATGTAGGCCAATTTCTACACCAATGAAAGTGGCTCACTAGGGGCCAAGTTGAGTAGACATTTTCTAATCTAATGAAGGAACTCAATGAAAAGGAGACCATTTATTCCTAAGGGTGGTGGATTAATCTCTTTGGATATTAGTTGCTACTCATCTATTCCACTAGCTCATAGCTATGTTTTCTATTTTGGTTGCTTTTCCAAAGTCATTTTGAAGCCTTTTATGATATTTTTCGGGAACCTTTCTAGGCATAGTGGGAAATTATAATTCTCTAATATTCCTTCCCAATGGGATATCATGCACACCAAATAGAGATCATATGCCAAATTTATGACCTCGAGAGGTTGACATTCTGACATACGCCATCAGGCTCACAAGCCTTTGGAACTTCATCTCCTAGGGTTAGGTTTTTGGATATTTAGGGTTTCTCACTAGTTATTTATGATAAAACAACCTTGAGTCCTCATTGTAATATAGTTTGGTGAAAACATGTACTTACTCCATCTCTTATTATCTATCACCATTAGAGCATATTTGCTTTCATTTTGCATTTATTTAGTTTCATCACTTTCAATTTATTAATATAAGTCAAGATTCACTATATATTTGTGTTTTGGTGAGACTATTTTATCCACATCGTAAATTTGGATCAAATACCCTATAATTTTATTATTTATATTGGATTTGAGTTAAAATAAATTGAAGATGAATTATCAAAATCTTCAATCAAGCATGAAATTACAATAATAGTGTTATAGTAATACATTAAATATGAACTACAATAGGTCAATGATAGGATAGTAATAAATGACTGATGGAATAATCTCTTCAGTGAAACATGAAATAACAAAAGTGACATTATAGTAATACATTAAAAAATGTCTCAAATGATTAGCTAGAATAGATCAATGATGATGGCAATGATTGAAAAAGTGGTTACAAAGTTAAGGTTCCTAAAATTTCAACATTAAAAATATGTTTCAAGAAAGAAAAGAAAAATATTACAAAAGAAATATCTTTCCTCATCATAGTACATAAGGAATTTTTCAAAAAAATAATTTTGATGTTTATCAATTAATAATCATTCAAACTTCCATTAGAAAGATGTTCAAGTGCTTAATTTGAATCCCTAATCACATTGTCCATCCCAATTATGTTGTCCATCTTTGGCAAGTTTTTCTCCATACATGTATATGGTGAGCCCTCTCCATTGCAACAATTTTTTATTTTATTTTATGCATTTTATTTTAGAAAGTATCTACAAATAGATCCTAAGATGTCATAATTGTGTCAATTATTACTCTGAATTTGAAGCATGTGATTTCAAATATTTATCTCCTTAATTATATAAGGGTCAATGAAATGATAATTTAAGGCTATCTGTAAATGTGATTCATTTCTCTTCATCTAGTTAGATATATCATATTTTACATTACTATATTAAATTAATATGTGATTAATTATCATCTTTCATTTGTTTTCCTCACACTTGTATTGCAAATATCATTATTAATATTAATTTAAATTCCATATCTACTATCTTAGATGTTTTATTACTAGCACAATCACATTTACCAATATCGTTGATATACATTGATGTGCATATATGAAGCACATGTACAACCACATCAATAAATGTTGTTGATATATGCTCATAGGTGTATATCAACCACATTATTAATTATTATATTTATATTGCTAAACACTAACTATGTTAGCGCTAAAATCTGCCTTAGGCTGAAATAAGGCAATACTCAAGGCCACATCAAACCATGCTCAGCCTCGTAGCTAGCCCTACGAGGACAGGAGAGGGCTCTCTCCGGGTCAAACGCAGCAAAACATAATAAAAAAGGCTCGATATGACCGAATTGATGACTGATTTTAGGCTAGCTATTAAGTACAAAGAGTTTAGGATTGATTTTTTATGATTTTGTTGAAATCAAGGGAAAGGTAATTTTGGGTGCGGGGATGAGGCAGAGTTTTTGCAGAGGTCCACTTGGGGCAAGATAGGCAATTGTTTTGATGCCTTAAAGCAAGTGAGATGGATAGATCAGACTGGTGAGAGGATAAGGAGAGGAAGGGGTCTCAAGGATTCTCCTTAAACTGAAGAAAACATAGAATATTAAACAAATTTAAAGGCAGAGCATAGCAATTTCATGGATTCTACCTTAGAAATTCATTTGCCTGATAAGAGAAGATTCAATAGAGATAATGATTCATATACACAACTTACAAATAATGAGAGAAAAACACCATCAATACATAAAGCCACATGGATCCCAAGTAGTGCTGCAAAACCCTGGTCTTTCCTTTGCCAAAAATGCTAGTAAAATATGTACAATATAGTCTCAAAACTATCCCAAGAGTCCAACCATAAAAATGACTAAGAAGATACATAATATAGGCAAGATAACACATTTCCTTGCCTCTAGGGGTCGAGCTCATCATTTTAGGAGCTGTTTCAACCAATTCTAAACAAAGCACTAGAGTCTAGGCAGTCAAAACAACTTGCCTCTATAAGCTAGGAAACCAATTCGTTCATCAAATGTTTTGCCTTTTCATGAATGAATCTTCTAGAAGAGATAAATAACTATCATGTCAACATAAAATTACATTAATTACATCAAGGAGGATGAAAAATCCCTCCAAAAGTCAAAACTAGTAAAATGCTGCGTTTTCTTGAGTTGTAGGTGAAAAACTGGCAATTTTCCTTATGCATAGCGCGCCATTTCTCTACACATAGTGCGCCTTTGGGCCCACTTTTGGGGAACTTCCGGGCATCCCAAGGAGGCACCAGTGGGCTTGTTGGAAAGGGCTGGATGTCTACTTTCCAACCCAAGTGGAATTTCTCAATTTGGTGCTCATTTGTCCCTCCAAAAATGCAATCTCCCAAGATTGCTTCGTGTGTGTCCAAAAAGTGGCAGAAGGTCATTTTTTGCAAGTTTTTTGACCTTTTGGGGGCTCAAAACCTGATGAAATGTCTTGGCAGTGGCTAAGCAGGTGTATTTTGTCATGGAAAATCCAAAAATGCTGACCTTTTGTAAAATGGACCTCCCCATCTTCAGGGTAGCGCACAGCGCGCTATGCGTTGAGGGCAAAAACTTGTTTTTGACAAGAAAAAAATTCAAAATTGACCAAAATTGCTCCAAATTCTCTAAATTTTGAGCTAAGGGTCTATCATTGAGTGCGATGCTCCTTCAAGGAGGCTTCAGCCAAAATTTGGAGTGGATCGGATCTTTTCCTCCGTTTTAGTGCCTTGGCCAATCATCCTTTAAGTATCTTCATTTTTTATTTGCACACATGCATGCGGGCCCAATAATGATTTTTCATGTGTCGAAGAAAATATTTGTCTCTATTGGCTTTCGTCAACAACTTTTCCAAGTGAGTGTTCACTCAGATGAGCATTGATTCCCGATCGATAGATGTCAAATCACCGAGTCTCCTACGGGTCAATTCCCGGTCTTCACGAATCTTTCGCTAGTCATAAAGTTCATGCTCATCTTCCAACTATTTGTTGCTCTGCTCTAAGTAGTTGATCACCCATTTTTCCATCTACAATTTCTTGTGCAGCGACTCATTCTCGGCCCTTTGCTCTCAGATGATCTTCTTGAACTCTGAGGTAGGAGAGCTAGCATCAACATCAATGATATCCGTGTCCTAACCTCTTGAAGGACCCTCATCAATCATGGGCCTCTTGCCCCTGTCCTGGACCTGTACCTATGCTGAAGAAGATGGCGAGACCCCTTCCACATGATGTGCAGATAATACTTGTTGTGCCGATGAAGTCAACGAGACCCCTTCCACCCCGAGTGGAGATAGTTCTCGTCGTGCAACTGCAAATAAGGCTCTGGGGCCTTTCTGATATGTCACATATGCTGGAGCATCAACATGCTCGGTCTCATGAATGTCAAACTGCTGTGAAGGCCCTCCCTCATCAAGGATAATCTCAGGAGGTGGGTGTGGCACCGTGAAGAAGTCGCGAGAAATGAAATCCTCCCATGGAATACCCTGCTGTGCCAACTGATGCATCACTATGATCTTGATCAGTGCATAATGATAAATGCTCTTGTGTTGCTGTGCTGGGCTCTTCCTTTGTACCAAGGGCACCATCCTCTCTATATTTCGGCACATGAAAAATGGAATGTTCATCATTCGTACCCGTGTGAAATGCATCAACAAACAGATATGGTACGAATATAGACGTGAAAATATGCCCTCACAAGTGAAATAGCGAATAATGAGCCTCATCAAGGGTGCATACTCATCCCTTAGGAATCTGAAGGGAAAAATAGCAGTTAGGTGTCTCATACATCTAGGTTTGATATATGGCTCATAATGAAATCTGTCTAACTGCTGCCGCTTGTTCCACTCCTCTCCAACATTTGGTATCCCGGTTGCTTGAGCAACAATCTCGGGTGATAGTGTGAAGTCCACTCCTGCAAGTTTCGCATGACCATTGTGCAAATGTAGGACAAACAAGCGGACTAATTCTATGTGATGTTGAATTTGTGAGATCCTCTCACAATACTCAAAACATGATAGGTACCGAAAACAGGTCACTCCAAGTGGACAAGCTTGCAAATGAGCCAAAGAGGTGGGCTCCTCCCCGACATGTTGACCACCTTTACCACCCTTGTTATGCCTCCTTGGCACCTCTATCTCCGGTGTTGAATCATGGTCATCACTCTGTTCATAATCTGATTCGGTTTCTGACATGGTTTTGGAGGCAAAGTGACTGAAGTGTAATGCTGACTTTGCACCCAATGAACTGCTGTTTGACTTTTTCAAATGCTGTCACCAAGGGGATCAATAATGGGCAACCTTGGACAACAAAATACTTTGAAACCCTAGCATAACTAAGTCTTTAAATTTCACACAGCATTGTAGGGTTTCAACTTCACATTTTCATGGCATTTTTAACATATTAATTTCTCATTCATCTTGCCAAACCAAAACTAGCCATGGAGGAGAGGCCTACCTAAAGATTTCTTGAGAGAAAAGAGGATTTGGTAGCTTGCTGGCGGTTTATTGGGCGAAAAACCCAATGCATAGCGCACCTTGCCCAACGCGTAGCGCCCCTCTGGTGCGTAGCGCCTGAGTAAAAATATACTGGAAAAGTCGCGCTGATGCGTAGCGCACCCTCGGTGTGTAGCACGCCTCAGCTGATGCGTAGCGCGCTCCTGAAAACTACCCAATTTGCTCAATGACTCTTGAAATTGCCTTTGCAAGGATTCCCTTGGCTTGTGAGAAGAAAATGAGTTGCTAATGAAGAGTGATGTGCTTTTATAGGCTCCCTTTTGATTTTTATTTGCCCAAAACCCACTTTGTAATGTTTGAATGTTGACACTTTTTGAATTAATTGGCTCTGACTTCTGGTTTCCTTTTTTTTTTTTTTTTAAATTGGTTGAAATGATGATTTATTCTGAAAATTTTTGCAGAGAAGGCTTCGGATATGCTTTGGCAAAGGAGACCAAGGCTGCCCTTCAACATTTGTAGAATTTGAAATTTTGACAAAGTTTTACAAAAAATGAGATAATGACCTTTGTTTTTCAAAAACAGAGTTTTGAAAACAAGGTGAAAATTTAACTGTACAATGATGAGAATTATTGAAATGATGCTTTATGAAGGACATCCCTCTGGCCTGCTAGTCCTTTATGACCTCTCAAGACAAAAATTGACT